>JARHVA010008459.1:220000-327500 GCA_037957365.1 Torreya grandis
CACTAGGATCCAAACATTTTATATAAGGTATAAATATAAGGAAAACATTTGGATCATACTCTTAAGAAGTAAATATATAGATAATATTATGGACCCTACTTGTATCTTAAAAATGGATGAATGGATGTATGGATCTCATGTTATAATTTATTGGGAAAGCTTAGGACTTTAATAATGGGCTCTATTTAATGGGATATTAGAAACAAAATTCTAGTCAACTTATGGAAAGTAATTTAGTTTGTGATAGGCACTCATAGTAAGCATCCTTCCATTAATGTTCATAAATATTATTTTTATAACATTTATGGTTCATGATATACTAGTTATTGTAATAAATTAAATTAATTTTGGGGACCTCAAGAAGATGAAAAAACCATCTCCTAAAGGCTTCCACTTTTATTCTAAATTTTTTTTATCTCTTTCAACTTCCTAGGTTCTTTCCATCTTAGTAGTTTTATGGAGAAATACATCATCAAATGGAATGGAGATCCTTAAGGAGATTATATAGTTATATTTATATAAAACAATTTAAAACGTCACTTCATTACACAAAAATTATGAGTGGATAATATCTAGGTACATGGAGGTCTTCCGAAGGAAAATATTAATTTATGGTTTACATTTAATAATGTATCATTTTTTATGATAGGTTACAAAGAATTGAATATCAATGTCACTCTATTTTACCCCATTATAAAAATAAATTTAAAACCCTGGATCACATCTTTATAAATTACAATTTTTCATGCTAAATATTGTCTTGGTTATTTATTAGGATGTTTAAGTAATGGATGGAAATGGAATCCATTCAAGAGGTATTATTAACTAGATTGAAGAGGGTGGTGACAAATTAAGTATAATTTTGGATATGGTCCTTCCTTTAATAACTTGGAGTATTTAGAAATGAAAAATAATTTTTTTTAGAGATTCGATACTCTCAAAAAAAATTATAAAATTGAGTCATTGTAAAATAAGTGTTTAAGTTAAAGGTTTTTTCCCCCAAAAAATAAGATTTTAGGAGTCTATCAACATATTCTATTAAATTAAGCTAATGATGATAGCCTAGCAGTCATTAAGCTGAGTGTTAGAAGTGGGAGGTCTCAGGGTCCACTTCATGGGATGACTACTCTCTAACATCATTCCCATAGTAAGTTATGGTGGGTTATTCATGAAAAGTATCCATAATGAAATAGGCTATCAACTCAATGTTAATATGATGTGGGTTAGCATGTGGCTTGAAACCTATGTTCAATATGATGAGGCAAGTCCATAGTTCATGGCTAGGGATACTATTCACCATTGGTTTATTCCAATTATAAAAATGTCTATGCTTTTGTGTACATTTAAAAAAACATAATACCCCAAAATTTTAGATAAATTATGATGGTAGAAAAATAATGAGCATGGTATAAATGTGAGCAGATGGAAGAGAATAATGTGGTATCAATGGTAATGAGTGTGTGAGAATAGGGATGTAGGTTAGGAAAGAGTCATGGGTTTGACTATAGGATTGAATTAGAAGGTGAGGAATAAGATGGTGTAGATTTAATAGAAGTAGAAGCAAAGGTTGGCATGGTGGTGTTCGGGTATACATTTCACCATAATTTAGGTAGGAGAAATAACAATCAAGAATCTGGTAAAATTTTATCTCTTTTTAACTAGCATGATTCTAGTTTCTTTTGTCAAGCAAACGTATTAGGGTTTGATTAGGTGGGTGAAGCTAGTGATAGTTATAGAGGTGGATCTTTTTTAAAAACAAATTTAGCTAGAGTTTATTTAGGGATGGCTATGATTTTACCAAAAGATCTAGCATATGTAGGTTGTAGTAATATTTCACATCTATTTCATTCTTGTTACTTTTTCTACAAGGAAGTTATTTTGAATACTCAATTGGGATCAGATCTAAATCTTATTCCTAGATTCCAATTACCATTAAAATTTTTTTTTAAGGAAATAAGTCATAAAGAGGATGATAAAGGATTAGCATAAGAATAAATTTCTCAGAACAAGAAAATGAAAATAGGATTTCTTTTTGATGTGCCCCTAATTTTTTTAGATATTTGTACTATCCTAGAAATTTTAGACTTAGATCTTTCAAATATTGATATGGAAATGGGAAGTAAATAATTGATAGGTAGATGTATTGGGAAACAACCTTCCTAGGAAGTTCTTCAGCAATGGGCTTTTGGATCTTGGCCAAAGTTGAAAAATCCTTCTATCTCTCTAATTTCTAATGGTTTCTTTTTTGCTTTAATTTTGGTCTCTGGAGGACAAGAATTTTTTAGGGAAGAATAGAACTTGGTTTGTAAGTAAATAGTACCTGTGGGCATGATTTTTTGATCCAGATACTAAGGTTATTTATCAAGCTTTGGTTTTGGTAATATTTTATAATCTTCCCCTAGTTATGCATCATTTTGGTCTTTTCACAATGCTAGTGAGTATCTTTGGTGTTTTTTTTAAGATTGATGAATTCATAAAACCTCATCTGAGTTTTGTCAGAGTGTGTGTTTTGGTTGATCTATCCAAATTGTTGCATTATTACATTTAGAATCATGTCTCCTAAAGGACTATGGTCTCAATTTATTAATTTTGAAGGTCTTCATTTTAGATGTTTCAAATGCAATGATAAGGACCATAAGATTATTGCTTGTCCTGAGAAGGGTTTCAAAGGATATCATTACTTGATTCTACAAAAGTGGGATAGAAAGTTTGGCTATAAGAATTGGGATTTTGTGAATTGTTTACATTTCATGGATATATACAAATCTATTGAATCCCCTTATTTGGATTCCATTCATGAGGTTAAGTAAAATATGCATATGAATTAGGTTCCAATAGTAGTAGAAGAACATATTATTTAGGAGTCAGGGAAGCCTTCTTCATCAAAGATGGAAATGTGTGATTTGGAATCTTGGCAAGAGGGGAAAAATGCAACTTATCCTTTAGGGGATAGATTCCAATAGAAAGGAGTTTAATAAGAAGAATGGGAAGGTTGGGAGGAATAATAAGAAGATATAGTTATTAAGGCCTTTTTGTCTATTACTCAAAGGTCCTCTGATATGAAAACCCCAAACTTTATTAAGAAAGTGAAGCAAGGTAGGAAAATAGAAACAAAAAGATTACAATTGGCTGCCTAGACTTCTATCATTGATAGTACTCAATGGACTATGGAATCTATGCTCTTTAATAGGGTCATAATATTATAAGAAGATAATGGATGATAAATGAATTTGTTCATTGTGTGGGTGGTGTTTTAGTTTAAGATTGTAGAATTCTTTTTTGTTTTGGTGTTTTCAATCAAGGTTAGGTTTTATTTTTAGAGCTTAGGTGAGATTAGTATTTCTGTTGTTTCAAAAAAAATTAGTGATTTAATGTTTGGTTTGTAATCTTTTGGAAAATGAGGCCTTTCATTTTGATCCAGAACTAGTTTTGGCTCCAGTTAAAATCCAACATTTAGACAAAAAACATATTCTCTTGAAGTGGAATTCATTGATAAACAACTGTAATTTTCCTTTTCTTTGTAATCAAATAATGATTGCCACTTGGCATAGCCCTAGATAAATATTTGTTAAACATAACATTAATGGGGCTTCCAAAAATAACCTTGGTTTATCTAGAGAACTTGATTGTTTCAAATATAATCTTAGAAAGGTGACATAACCTTATGGAATCTCAAACTCTCCTCAAAGTTTTAATACTTTTTATAAAATATAATTTCATAAATTTAATATTGGAATGTGAGTCAATATTGATCGCAAAATTAGTGGTATGAAGAGACACAAATCATTGGCTACTTAATGTTTTCATCCAAAATATATGTCAGCTTATTCCATTCTTTAATAACATCTCCTTCTTCCAAAACTATAAAAAAGTCAATTATCATATGGATTTCTTGGTGAACTATGGGACTCTATACATTATTATTTATTTACTTCAAAGGGAATCCACCATAGCATAATTTCTTGGCTCTTATTTCAAAATATTTCATTTTGCCTAGTTAATCCTTCGATGGAAGGGAGCATTTAATATTCATTGGATTGAGTGGCATGGATTTTACCACTCCTTGGAATTATTTTAGTTGTGTTTCTCAACATGTGAGAAGGGAGTGTCATGTGGATATTCCCCATGTTATCTACTTCATTGGTAAATTATAATTTATCTTTTTGGCCTTCATTTTTATTATACTCTCTTTTGATAACTGAATTTATTTCATTTCAAGAGGTTTATAAAAAGGTTGCTTTAACAAAAATAACTCTAGACTAAGATGGTTGTGGAAAGTACTAAACTAGAGAGACCTCAAAAGTGGATGGATGACTCTTTAACATCCTTTAGAGGCCCAAAAAGTGATAAAGTGTAGTTGTAAGTTTTCAATTATTTCGCACTGTTTTCTTTATTTTTAAAAATTAGGATTGACGTTAGCCATCAAGGTGGGGAGGGAATAATTTAGAAGCAAAACTTGATTAGGTCTACCCTTAGAGTTGATATATAATATTTAAATTTTGACCCAACCACACATTTCTCTATTTTTATTGAATCCAATATTAGAGAAATTTATCAACAAAAGGTCATAACTTCTCTCTATTTGGTGAAACTTTGTCTTACCTTCATATTCTTGATTAAACACCTATTTAAACTATTGAAATTCTAAAATTTTATTCTATTATTAGTATTTTTAATGCTAATTTTCATGGTTTTCCATGTCTTGGGGCTAACTTACTCATAGCTCTGAGATTAGTGACAGGTTATTCTTGTCTTAGGCATAGGCATATATGGATAGAACACTAAATAAAATATTTAAGGCATGTAATATTATTCTTGGATGATCTTTCACTAATTTTGGTTCCTAGTAAAATAAATGGACTGCACATCCTTTTGACCCCATATTAGAAAGTACTAAGAAGTTGGCTTGATAATAATTGGAGATCCAATAGGTTTGATACATAATCTTTTTTCAAACTATAATTTATATATCCTTTGTTATATAGATTATATTTTAAGTCTTTGGGATTTATTTTGGGCCTTATTTCATTAAATGTCTAGTTTTTTATTTTTGTGTTTTGTTCTAGATTGTGATTTTTTTGATGTTTTGGATGATGGTTATTTGCCATATACGTCACTTTACTTTTCTCCTCTCTATATTTGAAAAAATGTTTGATCTTTTTTATCAGATCTATTGGGTAGATTATTTTGTAACCCCAGGGTTATGTCCCCTATTTCATTATTATTATTATTATTATTATTATTATTATTATTATTATTATTATTATTATTATTATTATTATTATAATATATAAATGAATTTAAGGTATCTAATTTATTTTAATAAATTCTATGCTTTTAATTACTATGAATATTTTATAATTACATGCAGAGGATTTCAAGTTTATTAAATTCAAGGTCATGGTCACACAACCTATATTGCATAGGGTTATCTATAGGTTTTGTGATCCAAACAAATTCTAATATTTTTTTTATCATCCTATTTGAAAATTAATGACACATGACAATGATTGACTCGTGGAAACACAATATTTTTTATTTTTTATATGGAAAATTATTATAATATTTGAGACATTTTGATAACACCTTGTTTTATTTTTTTCAAATTATAAACCACTGACCAATTTTACTTGTGGGGAATGTGTGAATTGACATGGGAATAATTAGTATTAAAATCAATGTTATGTGTACAATGTGAAAATTAAGAAGTGTATTGATAGATAATTGAATTTTTGTATTAGTGAATTCAAATCACATTATTTTATATATGTTAATCATACCTTGATTACATATTGTTTTAGTTGTCTCATCTAATCTTACCTAGTGAATGATGATGAGATTGAGGATGGAGTTATTTATTTAGGAATGATGTTATTTTTTTCTAATTGGTCCCCTTAAATATTCTATTACATTATATTTAAATAATTTAAATAGGAATCCAATTTTTTTTTTCTATATACTTGACCAAATTGTATAAAATATGTTTTATTTTTACTCCCTTCTATTAGAAAAACACTTATCCATCTACCTAACTTACATTTGAACATATAAGAATAAGTATTTTCCCTATCCATATAAAATTAGCCAATATGCATTCCTTTTTTTAATTTTCATAATTGTTGGAATATGTAATCCTAACCATCGATATTTACTACTTTCATTTTCATCCTCCAATATTTAATATTGTATAAGTGCATATACCTAAGATATTTAGATGAATTTTTATGTATATCTTTCATGTAGTTTTTTATTTAATATAGTTAGATGTAGTTTATTATTTCAAGTTATCTAGCTTCATTGTTCAAAATTCTCCTTGAGCGCTATGAAGATCAATAAATAAGAGTTTATTTTAACTTTTTTGGAGTAAAACAATACAATAGAAATTGCTACCACATTTTATGGTTGAACTGTAAAGAAATCAAGTTGTCTTGGTTTATTTTTGTAATAAGTTATTTTTATCAATAAAATCATGTAATAACTTTTTTTATATCACCATGTATTTTTTACTTCTATTACCTTCATTTTTTATTGGATCTAATAATGACATCTTCGTATGGCACAAGGGTTTCTAATCCACAAATTCTTTAATTTACTAGCAAGAACAATGAGTATTAGTCAATCACAATCAAGTCCTTATTTATATCTCAAGACATATAAGGGATTGTGGAGAATGTGCTTTTTAAACATGTGAATGAAGCATTAATCAATGCATTATCTCAATTAGAAAATCATTTTCCCAAGGATAACAAAAAAATATATGCAAAGGCACTCTTCTACATTTTTCAAGCAATGCAAGAAATGTTTGTTCTCATGGTTTGAAAAAAAAAATGAAATCAAGTATGGGACATCCTCCAAAATATATATCATGGTATGGTTAAGGTAAATTTTATAAAATTACAAATGTTGATAAAAGATTTTGAGACTATGTCTATAAAGATTCTAAATTTGTAGATTTATTTTTTGCTCAAGTTATTTGTCTAGGTAATCAAATAAGGTCTCATGGTGTGACTCTTGAAGATAAAATAATAGTAAATATTATTCTAATTATCCTACCTATAAAGTTTGACTCTATTTTTATGGCTATAAAAGAGACAAAATATGTTTCACAAGTTTTTATAAATGAGCTTCTTGCACATATAATATCTTTCTAACTCTTATTCAGAGCATGATTTCAAGTCACAAGCTTTACTTAGTCATGGTAGACGTAGAGGGAGATCTAAATTCATATTTAGAGGAATAAATTTATCAAGAGGTGAAAAAACTAGTCTAGGAAATTTGAGTGGATGTGGTGGCATCCATATCCTAAGTTGTACTTAGTTTCACAACCAAAGGTATAACATATATCAAGTTCAATGTCAATATTGAAAAAAGGATGGCCATTATGCATATGAGTGTATGAAAAGACAATTTTACTAAAAAAATCACAATGGAAACTTTTAAAAATATAATCATAATCAAGATATTATGTTTATGGCATGCAATGTTTCTTAGGAGAGTCCAAAAGGTGATTGTTATCTAGATTTATGTTGTAGTAATGACATGTGAGAAAATTTGGAAATGTTTTATAGTCTAGATAATTTAGTAAAATTAGATGTCACATTGGGAAATGATAATAGAGTGTAAGTCATGAAAAAATCCAATATCAATTTACTAACTTAGTAGTAGGATAAAACATTTGTTTTATATGTTTATTATGTTCTAGGTTTTAATAATAATTTGATGAGCATTGGCCAACTTGATGAAAAGGGGTATATACTATTTATCAAAAATGATTAATGTGTAATTTTTGACCAATTTTCAAGAATTAAGATAATATCCAAATTCCAAATGAAAAAAATTAAAATGTTCCCCTTGAGGTTGAAGCTAGATGTGAGGAATGAATTTTCTCAAGCTTACCTCACAACAAGACTTCAAGTGACTCCAGATAAATCCTAAAAAATAATATTATTTGTAACTCTATCTCTCACCTAAGATAGACCTTATGATGCTCAAAATAGTTGTCAAAAAATATTCTAAGATATTACCCAAGTGACACCTTCTTAGGCTATAAGTTTTAATAGTCAAAGTTTTACTTAAGTTTCTACTAAAGGGATAACTCAGGTACTTTATTGATAGAATTAAAATATGTGTAGTGGCTTTGGAATTTTCAATTTGGACACTTGAACTTTGGATCTCTAAATTTGAGACACAAGTAAAATATGGTAAAAGTTTTGGCACTAATTGAAAAACTAAATAGAATTTTTGAAAGGTGTATTTTTGGAAAGAAAGATAGAGAGTCATTCCCAACTGACAAGCCAACCATATCAAAAGCACCATTGGATATTTTTCACTAAAAGTTTTTTAAAAATGTATACACCTTCAATAAGTGGATTCTTTTATTTTTTTATGTTCATTGATGAGTACACTAGAAATACATGGGTGTATTTTTTGAAGTATAAGTCTAATGTTTTTGATATTTTTAACCAATTTAAATCCCTACTTTAGAATAAAAGTGGGTATTATATAAAATATATAAGAATAGACAAAGGTGGAAAATATATCACAATTTATTTTTTGAATTTGTACAAGGATCACATAATCCACAAAAATAATTAATGCTAGATACATGCCTCAACAAAATCGTGTCACAAATAAAAATAATATACAATCATGGACATGGCCAAGAATATGTTGAAGTCCAAATATTTTCCAAATGAGTATCGGGTAGTGGTTATAGCATGTGTAGTATATATAATGAATAGATCCCTAACCAATAGTGGCAATAACTTGATTCTATAGGAAACATGTAATAGAATAAAGCACAATTTTGCTCATATGAGGGTGTTAAGATGTGTAGCATATGCACATGTTCCTAACGAATTGATAAAAAAATTCATAGTAAGTGAGAAAATGCATATTTTTAGGATGAAATAAGTACTTAAAATCATACAAATTGTATAATCCAATAACCATAAAGGTGATAATAAGCAAAGTTGTGAAATTCATAGAATAAAAATCATGGGATAGAATTTTAGAGAAAATAGTAAGTATTACCATAGGTTTACCTTGATATGATAGTGAATAATTGACTCAAGAATGTATTCCCTCTATGGTATCTCCTTTCATGCCCACTCAAACTCAATAAGGTGGTCTACAAGTTAAACCTATATAAAGTAGAAGGACATCCTCACACATTTATGTAAAAAATACATAAAATTAATAAATTAAATTAAAATATATATATTACACTTATGGAGAAACCCTTTTAAACAAACATTCTAGGTGCAAATCCATCTACTACAAATTATTCAAGTAATATGTCAAATCCAGCATTATCAAGCCTAAAGATAAAAATAATAAGAAGTATGATGAATATCTATGATCAAAACAAAGGTGAAAATAATGTTGATTCAATTTTTTCCCTTGTTTTCTAAAGTAATTGATCTAGTTTATTTTGAAGAATCAAATGAAGATGAAAATTGGGCATAGCCACGGATGAAGCAGTTGATGCTATATAGAGAAGAATAGTACATTAGATTTAATGGATATTCTAGAAGGAAAATATGTTATAGGATTAAAGTGAAACTATAAGACCAATTTAAATTAAAAATGAGATGTGTATAATCATAAATAAATTCTAGTAAAAAATGGGTTTTCATACAAACCTAGAGTTGACTACAATGAAACATTTTTTATTGTAGCTAATTAGGACAAATTAAGAAAAATACTGGCAATTTTATAGAATGCGTGGTAAAGATATTGATGGATGTAAAATATGCACTTATAAATGTTTTATTAGAAGAAGTACATGTTCACCTACCACTAGAATATTAGATCTTAGGTCATGATTTCAAGGTATACAAACTCAAAAAATACTCTATGTACTTAAGCAAGCTCCTAGAGCATGGTATAGTAGAATTAATTATTACCTTTTATAGAATGGATTCAATAGGTGTAATAAAAAGATGAAAGTACAAGTTAAAATTATAATTTTATGTCTATATGTTCATGATTTTATATACACAAGTTATTTATCAATTGATTTGTTCAAGAGAGCTATGAATAAATAATTTGAGAGGACCAATTTGGGTCTTATGAAGTATTTTCTTGGAATTTAGTTGAATTAATTTGAAAAGGTAATTTTCATTTATCAAGACAAATATTCCAAATATATTTTTAAATGGGTCAATATGGTAATGTTTAATCCAACACCGACACTAGTTATAGCATGTTTGAGTTAAGAAATGATGTCAAGGGTCCCAATGTTTATCCAACATTGTATGAAAGACTCATGGGCATTCCAATGTACCTCACATCCAAACAACAAGATATAATGTGTAGTTCAAGGTTCAGAAATTCTCTAAAAAACTCTCATTAGAAATCAAGAAAAATAATTTCTTGATATGTGAGTGGAATAATAGATCATGGATTTATATATTTAATTTCAGATGAGTTAAATATAATTTGATACATAAATAGTGATTTTGTAAAAAACATTGATGATAATAAATACACATTTTATTATATTTTTCATTTTAGAATGGGTTAATTATCATGGGTATCAAAGAAATAACCATTGCCACTCTTTCATCCATATAAGTATAGTATGTAAAAACAATAGGAGTAGTGTGTCAAGTAATTTGGATGAAAATAATGTTAGTATATTTGATCCACAAACATGAAAATGAAAAAAATATTTTACATAATAATAGAGTAATTTCACTATCTAATAATCATACGTTTCATGACATGATTTAGAATATAAACATCAGATACCATTTCATTAAAGAATTACTAAAAAGTTGAGAAATATATTTAGAGTTTTCATATCATAAGATTAGAATGGATACATCATCACCAAGCTTTTAAAAAAATAAATATTTGATTATCTAATAAAATGATTAGGTGTCTTATATTGCACTGTTTGTGATTAAGTGGGAGTGTTTGAATATGTAATCCCATCCACCAATATTTAATATATTTGAGTTCATCTTATAGCATTTAATTTGTAAAAGGGCATATCCATAAGATATTTGGATGCATGTTCCTCTATATATATTTTTTATTTAAATATATTTGATATAAACATATGTAGTTTACTATTTCATAGGTGATTAAAAATATTGATGCTATATAAAGAAGGATAATACATGCAATTTAGTGGATATACCAAAATGAAAATATGTGATAGGATTAAAATGGTTTTATAAGACCAATTTAAATGGAGAAAAAAAAGTGTGGAAGCATAAGGAAAGGATAATAGAAAAGGGGGTTTTCATAGTAACCCATGTTTGAAAACAATGAAACATTTGCTCCAGTATCCTACACATTAAGAAAAATATTAGCACTTTTATCTTGGAACAAGTTTTAAGTATAGCATATGGATGTAAAATATGCATTTCTAAATGGTTTATTAGAAGAAATAAATGTGTACTAGCCTCCATAAAAACTCAATAAAGTACTCTATTAACTTCAGTAAGCTCTTATACCATGGTATAGAAGAATTAATTATTGCCTTTTATAAAATGCATTTAATAGGTGCAACAATGAAGCTACACTATATACAAAGATTAATAAACTAGGTCAAATTGTAATTTTATTTTTGTATGTATATGACTTGATATTAAAATGTGAGGTATAAATTTATTTGTTCAAGGGAACCATGATGAAATAATTTAAGAAGACCGATTTGGGTATCATGATGTTTTTCTTGGTATTCTGGTGAATCAATCTAAAAATGACATATTCATTTCTCAAGAAAAATATGCCAAATATATTTTTAAAATATTGAATATAGTTAATTATTAGCCAAAACTAATTCCATCTATAATAGGTTTAAATTTAGGTGATGATGATAATGGACACAATGTTTATCTAACATTGTATAAAATACTTAGTGGTAGTCTGATGTAACTCATAATGAAAAGATAAGATATAATGTATAGTGTAAGCCTTATTTCAAGGTTTATGAAGTCTCCAAAAGAATCTCACATGTAAATAGGAAAAATAATTTTGAGATATGTGAGTAGAATGAGAAATCACATAATTTTATATTTAATGTCAGATGATTTAAAAATCATAGGATATATAGACACTGATTGTGCAAGCAACATTGATGATAATAAATATACATCTATTTATGTTGTTCATTCTATAACATGTACAATAACATATGCATTTCATTTTGTAATAGGTACAATATCATGTGCATTAAATAAATAACCAATTGCCATTTCTTCATCAGTAAAAGTAGAGTGTATAGTATAAATAGGAGTGGTATGTCAACTAATTTGGATGAACATAATATTAGTATATTTTATGCACAAATACGAAGAGGAAAAAATATTCTATGTGGAAAAAAATCAAGAATCACACTATCTAGTAGTGATGTATTTCAAAATAGTTGTAAGCATATAGACACTGAATACCATTTAATTATATAATTAGTTAATGATAGGGAGATCTATTTGGAGTTATACATATACTAAGATCAGTATGAAAACATCTTCATCAATACATTATAGAAATAAATCTTTGATTATCTAAGATATTTTTTAGGTGTTTTAGATGGTGCTAGTTATCATTAAGGGGATGTGTTTGAATATGTAATCCCAACCACCAATATTTTATATTTTCATGTTTATTTTCTAGAATTTATTATTTTACAATATGTATCCCTATGAAATTTGGATGCACTTTATTCTATATCTTTTAGGTATCTTTTTATATAATACAACTAGATGTAATTTATTAATTCTTCATGTCTAGGTTCATTGTTCAAAGTTATTGACACCCTCTACCAATATCTATAAATAAAACTATTTTTCACTTGTTTTGGAGTAATAAAAATACAACAACAAGTTCTACCATAAATTATAGTTGAAGTGTAAAGATCTCAAGCTCACTTACTTAATTTTGTTAAAAGTTGTTTTTTATCAATAAAATTAAGTAATACTTTTGTGTGTTATATTTATTTTAGGTTATAATTAAAAAAAAATGGGTTTTCCATCAAACTGTAACACCAACATAAACAAATTATAATTTTTATGTCAAACCCTAACCATAAAATTTAGACTAATGGAAATACAAATTTAGGGTACTAATTACAACATTTTTTATTAAAATCACTTGACAAAATTTCAAAATTATTAAAACCCACAAAATACCTTCAAATCTGATTTTTTTATGAAGATATAGGTAGGAAAAATTACAAATAAATACCAATTGAATGTTAAACTACAGATATATCAAAATATCCAACACTTTGCCAAAAAAATTGTAGTTTTTCTTCCCAAAGTGGGTCGTCACCCTAGGAAATACCTTTCAAGTGGGTAACTAACCTAAAAAGGTGATTTAAACTATTTTGACACAATCTAAATGGTATCCAATAGCTATGCCTCTCTCCCAAAACCCTAGAAACTAGTAAAGTCCATAAAATGATGCCCTAAAAACCATAAATTGGTCAATTCTTCCCCTTACAACCATTGAAAAGAAGCTAACTTATTGAATGTTAATAGTTTCCATCCTTAACTTCATATTTCTAGTGAAGGTTTTTTTATTATGTGGAGGTACGTCAATTAATTTGTTATTAAACCCAAATTTTCAATTCATAAATATAACATGGCCAAATAAACCCCCTTTCCTTGTTTTATATCTTTTACTTCTAACATTTATCCCAAAAAGGGGCATTCAAAAAAGAGAGGGAAAATTAAATATTCAAAATCAATTTCATTATAATTTCCAAGTAAGAGATTACTTTCATCAAATTATAAAATCCCCCTTCTTTATTGAAATAAAATTAGTTAAATTTTCCAACATACCTATTTTTTGGCAAATTTGAAAAAATAAATATGTTTCTTTTTCTTCTCATCCTTTTAGCCAATGAGAAACCAAAAAATTTGACCAAGGGATCCAACCTCATTAAACCCAAAAGAGGGAGCATTAAAGTCCTCTCTAATCAAAATTTCTTGTCCTCAGGCAATGTTTTACTCCACTCCATGGATCCCAAATACACCTTTGGGATTTGTAATCCCAAACACTTACTTCATGCTTATAGCCTTATGATCTAATGATTCCATTTATGCTATAGTTGGTTGTCTCCTTCACTTCATGGCACAAAATAGCTTGCATGTAAGTTGTAAATAGTCCATAATAAGCAAAAACCTTCTTGTATCTCATCCCCATTAATATTTGGATGGCTAGATTATTTGTCCCTAATAGTGGACATCATTTACTAACATCATCATGCGATACAAATCTCCAAAAAGATACAAATCTATAACTATTTATGAATAATAACAATATTTCATGATTTGTAATTATCAAAATCAATAGTGTGATAATGGTACAAACTTGTTAAACTAATATTTCCTTTCAAAAATTAAAGATGTAAAGGTTGGAAAATAATGAAAGGATAGAAATTAGATCTATTTTTGTTCAAAGAGGATATTATTATTTTGGTACATGAAATTACCAATATCTCATCAAGGGTCCACCTTAAAAATGTTATGTTAATCACACCCACTATAGCCCAAACATCATCATAAAAATTTACCTCATCTAGACCCATGGTATAGGAATCATTTCATATCTTGTGTTTAACATAAGTACTAAAATGTTTTTGTGCCTTATCAAATAAATTTATCCCATGCATGCCCAAATAATGACTGATGTGTTGAAACCTTCTACTAAAAACCTAAATGGTGGTGGCTAAACAAACGTCTTAAAATAACAACACATTCTTTTGGATTACCATGATTATTTTTAATTTCATGAGTTCATTACTACCCAAAGTATGACTAAAGTATTGCATTCACATACTATAAATAATAATGGTGGTGGCTATAAAACATCTTGTAATAGTTAGACAATAAACATTATCTCTTGTCTCCATGATTACTTGAATACAATTCTATACTACTTTCATATCCTTATCAAATATCTCTTCAACTACCACTACCATATTATCATTGTGTTTCACTTCTTCACTTTAATTATCATAACTATGAGCATGCTTGATTGAACCACACTCATGTCTTTTTTTCTAATATCTCTTCCTTTATTTGACCTAAGCATAGAACACACTATCATGGAATCCAAGAGCTTCCAAAATCACTCCTTCAACTGCTTCATCATGCCTCATAACCATGTTGCCCAACTTCATTATATTGATTGAATTTCCCCATATCTTCAATTGATGTAGCATTGTTTTTATTCCTCATAATAAGACTTTTAGTGGTTGTAAACACATTTACAACAGATTTACATGCCTTAAATTTATAATAGGCTAGAAATTATTCCACCTAGTAGTTGAAAACCCTTTAATGGATATCATAAAAGTGTAAAGGGGGTTGGAACTATCATTGGAAGTAGATGAATGATTCATACAATTGATGCCATACTGAAAATCCTTTGTAAAATATATCAATGACCATAAAGTAGAGAATATAAACAACCACAATCTGACTAGAAATACTTACACAATAGCAACAAAATAAAAATTGTGCAACTTTATTCATGGAATATCTGGTATGGCCTACAAAATAATGTTGGGAAAGAAGTAAATTTGGATAATAATAATTCTATAATCTATAATGGTGAGGACATTTTGTCTCCTATTATCCTTATTAACTTTTCCTTTACACATCCAATAACTTGTTACCCAAATAATGGTGACTTTATCCATATCCTTATCTTCAAGTGTAGGAATTAGTTCCAAGTAGTGATCATCCTTGTATCTCAAATGATCACTCATATCCCACTCTTTTATTCTAAAACTATTTTTAACTTGTAAGAAAGGATATATGTGACCTTTGCCACCTAATTGTTCTTAACTCTATCACCATTTTCACTATTTTGTCCATGATAAAGAAAAAATTACCATGATATACTATGAAGCATAAAACTTGGGATATAATCATTATTTTTAACATGCTGCCCATGATGAAAACACATTTGAAATGACATAAGATGGAGCAAAAAATGTGAACTACGATAAACATTATCATACCTTGGTCTACCAAGAAAAAGATCATCCTCCTTTAGTGAAGTAGAGTTTTTTGAGATACCTCTAACCCTTTTATTAGTGTGATTACAAATATTTTCTTAAAAAACACACCTCTCCATAATGGTGTTATGAAAATTAGTTAATGGTTCATCCTTAAGAAATTCTAAGGGTGGTTCATATTCTTCCACTTTGAGGTCTTTGTATTCAATAATTTAAACCCAATCTACCTTGGTTTCATCCAAATTTTATTGACATATGCAAGAAACATTTTCTTGGTTTTTTCCAAGGTCATGAACACCTCAACTATCTTCTTATTGATTATTGTTCTATAAATTCTAGGAAGCTGAGCATCAACATTATCATCCATTAATTAGGATTGAAACACAAAATTATTTCTCCAATCTTGCAGTTATGATTTTACTTCTTCTTTGGGTTTATAATTATAATTCTCATCTCCTTTGTCCAAAGCAAGAGCCTTTTATATATTTGCCTCCATACTATTAATATTGTTAAGTACCTTCCCAAAGTTGTATTTAAAATCTATCTTAGATGGCAATGGCTCAATCATTAGAATGCTTAAAAAATGGATAGTTGCTTCTTGGAAAAGATCCTTTTTCCATTTGGTACCCTTCATCTTATCCTCATTGTTAGAAATATTCTCATGACAATCAAAATATTTCAAGGTAATAGTATGATGGTGATATAATAAATTACTGATATGAAGATAATCAAATTGCTTACCCTTATACTTAATTTTATTTAAGTGTTTTCTTTATTGAATGATTATAAACATTATTGTTTTCACTCTTATTATCCAATCATCACACCTTCTTTTAGTCCTTACCACATCCTTTGTGCTTGCTTGCAAGGTAGCTAGTTTCATTTCAACCATAGGGTAAACCTTTGTTGATGATTTTAGATCATTAATTTTTGTCTCACATATGTGATTTATGCCCCTCTTTTCTTTAGAATTATTAGGGTTATATATCAATGGCATTTCCTCTTTCAAGATTTCATCCTTGGTTTCTTCATTCTTTTCTTCCTTGGTACAGTTTGGGAATTTAGTCCTTATCTTTTTCATTTCCCTTTCTTATACCCATGTCCTTAGCTCATTTGAATTATCTTGCATAGCTTGAAATAACTTTAACATATATTATTTCATTATCCTTAGTATTCATAGGATGGCAAGATGACAACTCTGATACCACTACAATGTCCCTTTTAGGGTAGTGTTTGAAAAATTTGGGTTTTCCAAAAAACCTAACACCAACATAAATAAATTATGATTTTATTTCAAACCCTAACCATAAAATTTAGAATACTTGAAAAAAAATTTAGGGAACCAATTATAATATTTTTTATTAAAAATAATTTCCAAAATTAGATAATTATTATAACCCACAAAATACCTTCAATTCTGATTTTTACATGCAAATATAAGTCTAAAAAATTAAAAATAAATAATAGTTAAATGTTTAAATTCAAATATATCAAAATATCCAACATTATTCCCTTAAAACTATATGTTTTCTGACCTAAAAATGGTCACCATAGGAAAGACCCTCGAGTGGGTTGCTAACCTAAAAGGGTCTACAAAGTGATTCGCCACCCTCAAAAGGGTGTCCAATAGCTATGCCTCTCTCCCAAAACCTTGGAATATGTTTCTCTCCACAATATTATGGAACAAAAACCACAAATTATTCAATTTTTCTCCTTTCAACCCATGAAAATAAACTTCCTAGCTAAAGTTTAAGGGTTTGCATCCTTAACTTCAGATTTCTAGTGAAGGTTTTTATCTTCAATGGAGATAAGTGAAGGAATTTGTGCTTAAACTCAAATTTTCAATTCATAAACATAACATGCATAAAATTAACCTCCTTTAATTTTTTATATATTTTATATTCAATATTAATCATAAAATTTGATGTCCCAAAAAGAGAGGGAAAATCAAATATTCAAAGGTAATTTCGTTATATTTTCCAATCAAGAGCCACTTTTATCAAATTATAATGTTCTTTTTTTTAAAAAAATCAAATTACTATGAGTTGCCAACATAGATATTTTTTGGAAATTTTGAAAAAATAAATATGTTTTCCTTTCTTATCATCCCTCTAACTAATGGTAAACCACAAAAATTAGCCAAGGAATTCAACCTCATTAAGCCCAATAAAGTGGGCATTACATTGTGTTTATCACCTTTCCTTTTTTCTCTCTATTTACTCAAAAAAATTATCTAATTTGGTAAAATAATAGGTTTTAAGGGAATATATATGCCAAATATAGTGGATAACATGATAAAACATTAAATCATACACAACTACCTCTACTAGTGGCCATCACATAATGAAACTAAAACTAAGCATCTATCCCACAAACTAACAACAAGAATAAACCTTCCATAAAAAGTAATAAAATATTCCTAACAAACACATAAAAATTAGGAATTTATCCATGAAATATCCACCCCATGAAACTTCTACTTAATATCCATGAAACACCTGACCAATAGTGCAAGGGCCTTCATGATTGAAGAGATATGCTAGAAGATTTATTAACCCTTGTTTTATTGCCTCTCTTATTTTTGTTGATGAACGAGCATCTAGTATGTAAGGAAAATATTTCATAACCATAAATAATATTTTTGTTGATTTTAATTTTGATTTTCAAGTTTCTTAGTTCATTGGAGCACAGGTTGAAGTTTCTAGTAATTTAGAATTGTCAAAATATTTTGAAGGCTAAAAATAGTAACCCACTCTTTTCAGTAATCTGAGATTTATTCATATATAAAAATGTAAATTTCCACATAATATGTTATTGAGCACCTCAAAATATTTTTTATGCAACAAATGGTTCCTTAATCAGATGCTTGGTTCAAAAGATAAGCCTCTCAAAAGTTTGGACTCTAGGGAAATTTTCTATTTCAAAATTAGAAGGTAATCAAGTTGGCATGGATTTTACGAAATGAAAATAACCAAAGTGGGTCATAGTTATCTAAGATAATATGAGGATGAGTTTTCAATGAAACTTATTGAGTTGTGTTTCATTCTTATCCTCAATTTTATAAAAAACAACTATAGAGGGAAAAAGAAGGATCTAAATGAAAAAATAAATAGAAAGTGAATGAAGATGATAAGTTGTATTTCTCTACAAAAATGACATTTCAAAAATGGGGGAATCTTGATTTCTTTTTGGCACCAAACATATATTTATTTTCTATTAATATATCTTCTTTTAATAAGAGGGATGGGAAATATTGAGGAGAAAATTTTGGGAGAGATTTTAGGGATTGAGTTCTTGGACTTACCAGTGCAGTTTGAGGCTCTAGCATGCACATTAAATTTATTTTTATTAAATTATCCCATGTGTATACAACACTATAATTTTTTTAATAATAAAATATGTATGATTCTATTATTCATAATTTTCTATGATAATCTTTGTTGTTGTGTTGTGTGTGAATGTTGGGTGGAGTAGCCCTACACTAGGTGGTATCAAAGTAGTAATTACTGAGAGTGTAGATAGATCACTGACTGTGATGTCATTTATACTAGGACCTAAGTTTATGAGTTTGTTTTAGACATTAATATGACTTCATAAAGGAACTGTGGTGGTGCTTTGATAAATGTTGTGATAAAAGAGAGTTTTAGATCCCTGCAAAGACAAATTAGCGCATTGTAAGAGGAGTTGTAGAGCATATTTGAGACAAGAGAAAGAGAAGAAAGAGATGATGAATAAGAATAAGAAGATAACTTTGAAGAATAAAAAGTTGTTATAGGAGATCCTTATAAAGTTAGGTTGTTGAGGGCCATTTTCAAGCTTGGAAAAAAGGTTGAAGATTAAAGTTTCTACATATTTTAGAAATTTGAAATTGAAATAATTGATTAATTGGATCAATGAAATGGAGGAATAATTTGAATACAAATATTTGTAAGAACTTAAAAGGGTAAAAATTTTAAATACCAAGCTAAAAGGCCATGCCAATGTCTGGTGGAAGGAAGTTTAGTTAGAGACAAATCGGAGAGAAAAGAGAAGATCACCAAATGGGATAGAATGGTGGAAAAGTTGAAGAGGTAGTTTATTCCTATAGATTATGAGTTGCATCTATTAAATTTTTTTAAAGGTTTGAAACAATAAAACATGATTGTTAAAGATTATATGGAAGAGTTATACAAGATTATTATTATAAGACAATATTTAGAGGCTAATAAGGAGAAGGTAGCTCATTACATGAATGGGTTGAGGCCAATCATTCAAGAGGAGATGAGTATAGTTAGAATGAATACCATATAAAATGCATACCAATTTTTCATGAAGGTAGAGAAGAAACTAAATAAGAGGTTTGAGAGAAAACAAAGAGGAAGAGGTCATGGTGGAAGGATTGGTATAAGTTCGTATGAAGGACAAAATGAAGATCAAAATAAAAAATAAGAAATAAGCACCAGATAAAATCAAATAGGACATAATGCTAATCACCCTTAAGAACAAAATAATGGTGAGTAAAGAGGAAGATGAATATTTGGACAAGATCCTAGAAGAGGAAACTTTAGAGGAACTTGTTTTCAATGTGGAGAAGAGGGACAATGAGCTTATGTGTGTCCCCAACATTAAGGAAGGAAAAATAGAAGACCTGAAGGGAATGCATGGGTTGTAGATGTAAATAAAGATGCCCGATCTAAACATTCTACAAATGATAAAAGAGGGGAAGCCATTGTACTAAGTAGATCCTTGTTGAATGAGGATAGAGAACCAGTCCAAAAGATGAGTCTATTTCGAACAAGATGAAAATATGGAGGTAAATGTTTTGAAGCTATTATTGATAGTGGTAGTATTAATAATCTAGTTTTAGAGGAGATGGTCAATAAGTTAAATTTAGAGCACAGAAAGCATTGACACCCATATTGGATTGCATGGTTTTAGAAGGACCATAAAGATTTGGTCAATGAGCAGAGTCTGGTCAAGTTTAATATTAGAGGTGACTATGATGAGGTACTATGTGACATCATCTCAATCGATGCATGCAATTTACTACCATGGAGGCCATGACAGTATGATAGGTGTATTATCCATAATGGCCATGAAAATACCTATTCCTTAATGAAATATGGAGTGAATTACAAATTAAAACCCTTAAAAGAGGTAAAAGAGAAGGTATCTAGTAGTGTCAGAATTTGTTTAGTTGATGTCAAGAAATTTATAGAAGGCATGAGACATGAGAATATGTGTTTTGAATTGGTTTCTAAGTTCAACAAGGAAGAATATGGATATATACCATTACATGTCTTTGATCAATTGGATTAATTTCAATATATTTCATCTAATAATGTGCCTAAAGTTGTATCACTAGTGAGGAAGATAAGTCATTGAATGGATTTGATAGTAAGAACTAGTTTTCCAAATAAGGCAACCCATAGAATGACTCCTATAGAGAATGAGTAGTTGAATAGGAAAGTTTAGGAGCTATTGGAAAAGGACTAATAATGGAGATCATAAGTCTATGTGTAGTACCTAAAATACTAGCACCAAAGAAGGATGGAGAGTGGAGGATGTGTGCAGACTCAAGAGCTACCAATAAGATCATGATCAAGTACTAGTTCCCATTGCCAAGGATGGATGACATAATGGATTACTTGAGTAGAGTCAAGTACTTCAAAAAGATAAATTTGAAGAGAAGATATCACCAAGTCTAGATCCAAGAAGGAGATGTGTGTAAAATGGCCTTCAAGATGAAGAAAGTTTTGTATAAGTGGTTAGTCATGCCATGTGGGATAAACAATGCACTGAGCGCATCTATGTGGCTTAAGAATGAGGTATTGAAATAATTTTTAGTAAAGTTTGTCATTATTTATTTAGATGAAATTTTGATTTTTATCAAAACTTTTGAAAAGCATTTGATCCATATCGAAAGATTATTTGAGAAGCTAAGGGAGGAGAAATTGTTGGTTGATCTGAAGAAATGCAGTTTTACAAATAAGGAATTGGTATACCTAGGATTTATTCTCTCAACTGAGGGTATTAAGATGGATCTAGATAATGTGAGGGTTATTTTTGAATGTCCTATACCAAGGAGTGATACAAAGGTAATATTTTTTCATGGTTTGGTGAGTTTTTATAGGAATTTTATCAATAATTTCATTATTATTTATGCACCCCTAAATAAAACAATGAAATGGGATATAAAGGAGCTTATGTGGACTACAAGAGCATCCAATAGTTTTGATATGATGAAGAATAAAGTCATAGAGAAACCTATTTTATCACTTCAATATTTCAACAGGGTATTTCAAGTACATTATGATGCTAGTGGAAGTGTTATAGGCACTATATTGAGCTAGGAAGGTGAGCCCATTGCCTATTTTAGTGAGAATATTAATGATGTCAAGAAAAAGTATTTGGTATATGATCAGGAGTTTTATGCTATAGTTCAGGCTTTGAAAAATGAAGACATTATTTATTACTAAATGAATTTATTTTATATACTAATCATTAGGCTTTAAAATATCTTAATAGCTAAGGAAAGTTGAATCAAATGCACTTAAAATGGGTTGATTTTTTTAAGAGTTATACTTTTATTCTAAATCATAGGATTAGCAAGTCAAACAAAGTTGTATATGCCTTAAGAAGAAGGAAAAATTTGTTGACAGAGATGAAGATAGAATTTTTTGGGTTCAATGAACTAAACAATTTGTATCTTGAAGATCCAAACATTGTAGAGGCTTGGAAAGATTTTTTGGAACTTGTTACTTTAGATAAGACAAAATGGTTGGATTTCATTATTCAAGATGTTATATTGTTTAGAGGAAACCAAATTTATATTCCAAATAATTCTATGAGAAAGAAATTGATTAAGTAAAAGCATAACAGAGGGTTGTTGGCACACTTTGGTCAAGATAAGACCATTATTATTGTTAGTGAGATTACTATTGGCCACAGTTACACCAAGATGTAAATAAATTTGTGTAAATTTAAAGAGTATGACAAATGGCCAAAGGAGCAAGTTTGAATACTGAGTTATATCGCTTGTTAAATATACCAGAGAGACCATGGGAATATATCAGTATGGACTTTTTTCTTGGTTTATAGAGGACACATAAAACACATGACTCAATATATGTGGTGGTGGAAATATTTTCGATGATGACATATTTCATTTTGTGTCAAAAGTCTCATGATTTTTTTCACATTGTAGAGTTATTTTTTAGATAGGTGGTAAGACTACATGATCTACCAAAGAGTATAGTTCTAGATCAAAATACCAAATTTGTTGGGTATTTCTGCATGACCTTATGGAAGAAATTGAATATTGACCTAAAATTCAATTCTACACACCATCCATAAATTGATCGATAAATAGAGGTGGTGAATATGAGTTTGGGAAACATTCTGAGATGCTTAGTAGGAGATAAACCCAAGAGATGGGATTTGATTATACCCCAACTAGAATTTGCATACAACAATTCTATCAATAGGAGTATGTGTAAATCCCCATTCAAAGTTGTATATGGGATTAGTCTGAGGAATGCTTGTAAATTATGGAAGATGGACAAAGGAGAAAAGAGTAGTATTGATGCCAAGGACTTTTTAGAATACCTAAATAGCTTGCACAAAGAGATAATAAGTCATATTAATGAGTTGAAAACTTAGTATAAGGCAAATGTAGACCAGGAGTGGAAGTTTAATGAATTCAAGGTTGGAATGAAGTTATGGTTCACGTAATAAAGAAAAGATTTCCTGCTAGAACATATAATAAGCTAAAATGAAGAGGTTTGGACCATGTAAGATTCTAAAGAGACATGATTCAAGAAATGCCTATGAGTTGGAATTACTAGATGGGGTTTACATTTCAATTTTTTTTAGCATTGTTGATTTGACATAATATCATGAAGGAGACATTGAGGTTGGACCGGCGACAACATTATGGAAAATTCAGGCAACTACTCTAGAGAAGGAAGAGATAAAATAAATCTTGGTTAACCATGTGGGTAGAAGTAAAAGGAATAGTTAGTATGAATAATACTTAGTTAAGTGGAAGGCTAGTCCTATTGAAGATTCATCATGGTTTCTTAAGGCAAAGATTGATCATCTTGGTTTCCCTCAAACACTTGAGATGTGACTAGGCCACTTCTCTTAGCCCAGGTATCTAATGTAGAAGCATCTAGGGTGTAAGGGAAATCTTGCATCACCATAAATAATTTTTTTTTTTTTTTTAATTTTTTTTGTATGTTTCTTAGTTTAGTTGGATCACATGTTGAAGTTTTAGTGGTTTAGAACTGTCATAATCTTTCATGTACTAAAAATAGTAACCTTCTATTTTTAGTAATCTGATATTTATGCATATATATATATATATATATATATATATATATATATATATATATATATATATATATATATATATACATGTAAATTTCCATATAGTATTTCATATAGAACCTCAAAATAATTTTGATTCAAAAAATGGTTCATCAATTCAATGCCCGGTTCAAAAGATATGCCTCTCTAAAGTTTGGACTCTAGGAAAAGTTGTTATTTAAAAATTAGAAGGTAATCAAGGTGGCATGGATTTTAGTGAAGGAAACTTACCAAATTGGGTTGTGGTTATCTAAGATAAGATGAGGATGAGTTTTCAATGAAACTTACTAAGTTGTGTTTCATTCTTATCCTCGAGTTTGGAAAAATCAACTACATAGGGAAAAATCAGGATCTAAATGAAAAAATAAATAGCAAGTGGATGAAGATGATAAGTTATCTTTATCTACAATTATGACATTTATAAAATGGGGGAATATTGATTTATATTTGTGCCACACTTAGGTTTATTCTATATTACTATGTTTTGATTTCATTGGGAAGGATGGGAAATTTTGAGGAGAAGATTTTGGGAAAGATTTTAGGGATTGATTTGTTGGACTTACCAGTGCAGTTTGAGCCTCCAACATGCACATTAACTTTATTTTTTGTGAATTATCCCATGTGTATATAACATTGTAATTTATTTTCATAAAATATGTTTGATTATATTCTTCATAATTTTCTATGTGAATCTTTGTTGTTATGTTATGTGTGAATGTTGGGTGGAGTAGCTGTACACTATGTGGTATCATAATAGTAGTTACTAAGAGTATAGACAGATCACTAACTATGAGTTATTTTATACTAGGACTTGAGTTTTTGAGTTTGTTTTAGAGATTAAAATGCCTCCATGAAGGAACCATGGTGGTACTCTAAGAAATGTTGTGATAGAAGAGTGTTTTAGATCCATGTAAAGATAAATCAAATCATTGCAAGAGGATCTAAGGAGAAGATTTGAGACAATAAGAAGAGAGTAAAGAGAAGATGAATAATAATAAGAAGAGAACATCAAAGAATAACAAGATGTTGTAGGAGATCCTAAGCAAGTTAGGTTGTTGAGGGCCATATCCAAGATTAGAATAAAACCAAAGATTAAAGTTTCTACATATTTTAGAAATTTGAATCTGAAATAAGTGATTAATTAGATCAATGAAATGGAGGATTCATTCAAATATAAATTCTAGAAGACCCTAAAAGAGTAAAATTTTCAAAGACCAAGCTCAAATGCCATGCCAATGTCTGGTAGAATGAAGTTCAGTTAGAGAGAAATTAGAGAGGAAATGATAAGATGACCAAATGGGATAGAATGGTGTTAAAGTTGGAGGTAGTTTATTCCAGTAGATTATGAGTTGCATCTATTGAAAAAGTTGAAAGGTTTTAAACAATCAAACATTATTTTTAAAGATTATATGGAAGATTTATAGAAGATTATTATTATAACAGGCCATTCAAAGGCTAACAAGGAGAAGGTAGCTCATTACATGAATGGGTCAAGGCCAATCATTCAAGAGGAGATGAGTCTATTCAGAATGACTACCATAAAAAAATGCGTACCAATTTTCCATGAAGGTAGAGGAGAAATTGAATAAGAGGTTTAAGTGCAAACAAAGAGAAAGAGGTCATGGTAGAAGAATTGGTAGAAGATCCTATGGTGTAAAAAATGGAGATCAAAACAAAAATGAAGAAGAAAGTACTAGCCAAAATCAAATAGGATATAAAACTAATTACCCTCAAGACCAAAATAATGGTGAGAAAAGAGGAAGAGGAATATTTAGACAAGGACCTAGAAGAGAAGGCTTTATAGGAACTTGTTTTCAATGTGGAGAAGAGGGACAATGAGCTTATGAGTGCCCCCAACATTAAGGAAGGAAAAATACAAGACCTGAAGGGAATTAATGAGTTTCAGATGTAGATGAAGATGCCTAGTCTAAACATTCTACAAATGTTAAAAGAGGGTAAGCCCCTGTCCTAAGGATATCCTTGTTTAACAAGGATAGAGAATTAGTCTAAAGGAAGAGTCAATTTCAAACAAGCTATAAATATGAAGGTAAATATTTTGAATTTATTATTTATAGTGATAGTATTGATAATTTAGTTTTAGATGAGATAATCGACAAGTTGAATCTTGAGAGGAGAAAGCATCCAAACCCATATTGAATTGCATGGTTATAGAAGGACCATAAAGCTTTGGTCAATGAGCAGAGTCTTGTCAAGTTCAAGATTTGAGGCTACTATGATGAGGTACTATGTGACATCATCTCAATGGATGCATGCCAGTTGCTACTAGGGAGGCCGTGACAATATGATAGCTATATTTTCCATGATGGTAATGAAAATATCTATTCCTTAATGAAATATAAAGTGCATCAAAAATTAAAACCCTTAAAAAAGGTAAAAGACAAGGTATGTAGTAGTGTCATAATTTTTTTGGTTAATGGAAAGAAATCTATGGAAGGCATGAGACATGAGAATATGTGTTTTGCATTGGTTCCTAAGATCAAAAAATAGGAATATGGAGATATACCAGTAGACATCTTAGATCCATTGGAGTAATTTCAATATATTGCATTTGATAATCCATCTAAAGGTTTACCACTAGTGAGGAAGTTAAGTCATTGAATGGATTTGATACCAAAATCTAGTTTGCTAAATAAGGTAATCCATAGAATGACTCCTTTAGAAAATGAAGTGTTGAATAGGAAATTTTAGGATCTATTAAAGAAAGTACTAATAAGGGAGATCATAAGTCCATGAATTAGTACATAAAGCACTAGCGCCAAAGAAGGATGGAGAGTGGAGGATGTGTACAGACTCAAGAGTTATCAATAATATCATGATCAACTACTAGTTTCTATTGCCAAGGGTGGATGACATAATGGACTACTTGAATGGATCCAATTACTTCAAAAAGAGAGATTTAAAGAGAAGATATCACCAATTCTAGATGTGAGAAGGATATGAGTGTAAAATGGCCTTCAAGATGAAGAAAGTTTTGTACAAGTGGTTAGTTAATCATTTTGGTCTAACCAATGCACCAAGCGAATCCATGCAACTCATGACCGAGGTATTGAAAGATTTTTTGGCAATGTTTGTTATTATTTATTTAGATGATGTTTTGATTTTTAGCAAAATTTGGGAAGAACATTTAATGCATATCAAAAGAGTTTTTAGAAGCTAAGGGAGGAGAAGTTGTTGGTTAATCTAAAGAAATATAGTTTTGCAAATAAGAAATTGGTATACTTAGGATTTTTTATCTTAACTAAGGATATTAGGATGGATTCAGATAATATAAGGGATATTTTTAAATGTCTTATATCGAGGAGTGATACAAATTTAAGATATTTTCATGGTTTGGCAAGTTTTAATAGGAATTTTATCAAGAATTTCATTAGTAATTATGCATCCCTAACTAAAATATTGGAATGGGATAGAAAGGAGTTTAAGTGGACTACAAGAGCATCCAACAGTTTTGATATGATGAAGAAGAAAGTCATAGAGCAACCTATTTTACCACTTCAATATTTTAAAAAGGTATTTAAGGTAGATTATGATGCTTGTGGAAGTGTTATAGGCACTGTATTGAGCCAAGAAGGTAATCTCATTGCCTATTTTAGTGAAAAGCTTAATGATGCCAAGAAAAAGTATTTTATCTATGATCATGAGTTTTATGCTATAGTTCAGGCTTTGAAAAATGAAAACATTATTTATTACCAAAGGAATTTGTTTTATATACTAATCATTAGGCTTTACAATATCTTAATAGCCAAGGAAAGTTAAATCAAAGGCACTTAAAATGGGTTGAGTTTTTGAAGAGTTATAATTTTATTTTAAATCATGGTATATTGTTTAGAGTAAATTGATTTTATATGCCAAGGATTTTTATTAGAGAGAACCTGATTAAGGAGAAGCATAATAGAGGGTTGGCAAGACACTTTGGTCAAAATAAGACCATTGTTCTTGTTAGTAAGAATTACTATTAACCATAGGTACACCAGGATGTTAATAAATTTATGTAAATTTATAGAGTATGACAGATGGCCAAAGGAGTAAGTCTGAATACCGAGTTATATTACCTATTAACTATACCAGAGAGACCATGGGAATATATCTATATGGACTTTGTTCTTTATTTACTAAGGACACATAGAGGACATGACTCAATATTTGTGGTGGAGGAAATATTTTCAAAGATGACATATTTCATTTTGTTTCAAAAGGCTCATGATGTTGTTCACATTGTAGAGTTATTTTTTAGATATGTGGTAAAACTACATGGTCTACCAAAGAGTATAGTTTCAGATCAAGATATCAAATTTGTTGGGTTTCTATGGAGGACATTATGGAAGAAATTTAAGAGTGATTTTAAATTCAATTCTAAATACCATCCATAGATTGATGGACAAATAGAGGTGGTGAATAGGAGTTTGGGTAACCTTCTAAGATGATTAGTAGGAGATAAACCCAAGAGATGAGATTTGATTCTACCCTAGGTAGAATTTGCATACAATAATTTTTTCAATAGGAGTATGGGTAAATCCCCATTCAAATTTGTATATGGGATTAGTCTAAAGAATGCTTGTAAATTAAGGAAGATGGATAAAGGAGAAAAGATTAATACTGATGCCAAGGACTTTGCATAACACCTAAAGAACTTGCACGAAGATGTAATAAGTCATTAATAAGTTTAATACTTAGTATAAGGCAAAGGCAGACCAAAAGTGGAAGTTTAGCAATTGAAGGTTAGAGATTAAGTTAAGATTCAGCTAATAAAGAAAATATTCCCTACTGAAACACATAACAAGCTAAAAATGAAGAGGTTTGGACCATGCAAGATTCTAAAGAGACATGATTCAAGAAATGCCTATGAGGTGGAATTACCAGATGCGGTTTACATTTCACCTATGTTTAGCATTGTTGATTTGATATAATATCATGAAGGAGACAGGGAGGTTGGACCAAGAGAGAAATTATGGAAAATTTTGGCAACTACTCTAGAGAAGGATGAGATAAAATAAATCTTGGTTAGCCATGTGGTTAGAAGTACAATGAATAGGTAGTATGAATAATACATAGGTAAGTGTAAGGGTAGTCCTATTGAAGAATCATCATGGTTGTCTAAGGTAGAGGTTGACCATCTTTGTTTTCCCTAAACAGTTGAGATGTGATTAGGTCACTTGTCAAGTTACCCTAGGTATCTGATGCAAGAGTATCTAGGGTGTAAGGGAAATCTTACATCACCATAAATAATATTTTTATTGATTTTAATTTTTTTTATAGGTTTCTTAGTTTAGTTAGCACATGTTGAAGTTGCAGTGATTTATAACTATCAAAATCTTACAAAGGCTAAAAATAGTAACCTTCTCTTTTTAGTAATCAATTAGTTATTCATATATGAACATGTAAATTTCCATATAATATGTCATAGACCATTTCAAAATATTTTTGATTCAACAAATGGTTCATCAATCGGATGCCCGGTTCAAAAGATATGCCTCTCATAAGTTGTGAACTCTTAGGAAAGTTGTTATTTCAAAATTAAAATGTAATCAAGATGGCATGATTTTTAGGGAAGGAAATTTACCAAAGTGGGGTGTGGTTATCTAAGATAAGATGAGGATAATTTTTTAAGGAAACTTATTAAATTGTGTTTCATTCTTATCCTCAACTTTGGAAAAAGCAATTACAGAGGAAAAAAAGGATCTAAATGAACAAAAAAATAGCAAGTGGATGAAGATGATAAGTTGCCTTTCTCTACCCATGCGACCTTTCCAAAATGAGGGAATATTGATTTTTTTGGCACTACACTTAGGTTGCTTATATAATATTATGCCTTGATTTCAGTGAGAGGGATGGGAAAATTTTAGGAGAATCCTTTGGGAGAGATTTTAGGGATTCAGTTCTTGAACATAGCAGTGCAATTTAAGGCTCCAGCATGCAAGTTAACTTTAATTATAGTGAATTAGCCATTGTCGATATAACATTGCAATTTATTTTTATAAAAAAAGATGTGTGATTCCATTCTTCACAATTTTCTATGAGAATCTTTATTGTTGTGTTGTTTGTGAATGCTAGGTGGAGTAACCTTGCACCATTTCTACACTTTGGTTAGCTCACCCTTATTTTTTTCCATTTCTGGGGAGAAGGATATAGAGATTTCAATTCAATTAAAGGGTTAAGATTTTTTTTCTTTTGAAAGTTCAACTTTTGCTTTTTGTTTCACCCTTGGGTCTAGTTTTTCAATTTATAGTGCCAACTCACTAGAAATGTTTCGGTTAGAAGCTTTTGTAGCCAGTTTAGAAACCACGCTCCCAAAGTTGTTAGTAAATGTTACAAACTTTGGTTTTGCACTTGAATCATAGGCTTATGAAGCTGAGTACAAATCCTCCCTCTCAAAATCTTCTTTGCTCACAATACATAGGTCAGGAACGTCTTTCCACCAAGTTGAATATTTCATTCTTATAGAGCTATCACAAGACAAGGTCAAATGCCTTGTTTCAAAACATCTACGACACCAGAAAGACAAGACCTCATAGTCAATAAGTTAACTCAAAATGCCATAATGTAACTTCAAGTCAACATTAACTAGTAGATCTTTTGAGGTATCCATATTAATCTAGATTCCGGTATAAGTAGTGTGGAAAGCTAGAGTATGTTTCTATTTCCTTCAACATTTTAAATTGAATTTTAAAATATAATATTTTCATTTTCAATTTAATTTCTTTCTCCATATAACCATTATAAATGCTTCATTCATATATATTTTTATTTCTTAATTATTAATTTTTGAACATTCCTTTAAAGCGATATCTAATTTATTCATCCATTTATAATGTTGTTTCATTCATATGTTCTTTCTTGTCCGTCTCTATATTTTCAATTTTCTCTTTATGTATAATATTTTGTGTTGGGCAGCCTAAATTCATTTTTCTAGTCTACATTCATTCTATATGATAACATTAGAATAAATGATAACATTAGAATTGTCTTAGATGAAACTTAGGAATGAAATCTCAACGTCCTTAGTCCACTTTCTCCAACTTCCCTAGACATATCATTTGCTATGATTTATGCATTCTAGACCCTTACATTCCAACCATGTGACAATATTTAATGGCATGCCTACCACAGTATATATTTGTCACTAGTATAAAGTACCTAGCCGCTAAAAATCCTATAGAAAAATATCTAATTAATGAAAAACTAAATGGGAATTGCAATCCCCCAAGCTGATTTTAAAGGAGATATCTGTCCAATTTCATTTTTATTTATATGGAAATAATGGTTTTTTAAATGGGTTTAGCTTGGGTAATTTTATGAATAGTTGTTTGAAGACTTCATCAAAGAAAATTCGAATTCAAGAATCAATGTTTGGAATTTCATGTAACTCTTATAAATGAGATTCAACTTTTAGTCACCAAAATAAATTAGTGAATGTAATGTTACCCTTTGAGGTAGGTGAAATCGATGGATGTGAATGTCAAAAGTAGGGTTGAATATGGTTACACCAGGAAGAGGATATGAAGCTACAACATTAGTGATACAATTGGATAAAATAGGGTCTGCCTTGTTAGAAACTCAAGATAAATTAGAGTTAATTTCTCCACTCCTCATGCATGCAATTGTAAGCAATCAGTTAGTAAACTGACAATTGAGCAATCAGTTAATTAACAAATAGTTAGTTAAACTATTAGAGAATTTGTTAGAGAGTTAGTTTGCATGGAAAGACTAAAATTAGTCTTGAGTTTATTTTTTAATTATTGTATGGATTCAAATCTATTTAAAGACACTTGGGCGCACATTGTAAGCAAGGAAAATTGAAGATCAATATAATCTCTTTCTTTCAAGAAATTGCTATAGCAATTATTCAGTACTTATTTATTTATTTGAGTTATTTTTTTTTGCTCTCTATATTTTGACAAATTGGTATCAAATCTTGGTAAGGATTTGTGCAATAGAAGCACAAGGAGAAGTGGAGATTGTAGAAGCGTGTAGCAGCTACAGTTAGAGAGTGAAAGAAGAGCCAACAGGGAGCTCAAAGACCGACATTGGTAGTACAACCGACATTGGTAGTATTAGTGACCAACCACGGTAGTTTAACCATCGTCAGTGACTATGTTTTCAAAACAAAAACTAGAAAGGCATTCTAGCATGAGAAATGGTAGCCAACAATAGTATTTCACAGCCTCAAATTCCCATTTTCAATGGTAAGAAATATGATTTCTGGGCAATTAAGATGAGAAATTTATTTTGCTCACAAGATGTATGTGATTTGGTAGAAAGTGGTTTTGTAGAACCGCAGGATGAGGCAGCCCATCTGGTGTTAAATTGAGCACAAAAAGATGAGCTAAAAGAGAATAAGAAAAAGGATACAAAAGCTTTATTTCTCATCCAATAGGCATTGGATGAATCTATATTTTTTAGAGTTGCAGCAGCAACAAGATCCAGAGAGGCATGGAAAATCCTAGAGACTACCTATAGAGGTAATACAAAGGTAAAAATTGCTAAATTGCAATCTCTTAGGAGAACTTTTGAAAATTTGCAATTGAATGAATCAGAATCTATAGATCAGTTTACAGGTCAAGTTTTGAATATAGTGAATCAAATTAGATCTAATGGAGAAACTATGATGGATCACAAGATTATATAAAAGATACTCAGATGTTTACCCAATAAATTTGATGCTATAGTTGTAGTTATTGAGGAAACCAAAGATTTGGAACAATTATCTGTAGATGTTCTTTGTTAACACATGAATCTAGAATCAATAGGAATAATACTTCTCTTGAGACTGCCTTCAACTCATAGGTATCAGTTGGCAGAGGAAGAGGAAGAGCCAGGTCAAGCTTCAGAGGAAGAGGCAGAGGTAGATATAGAAGGAATAATTTAGATGAAGGTGAGAACAATAATCAAAACTACAGTAGTAGAGGATGTGGTAACAATCACTCACAACAAGGTTCATAGAGGTTTGTTAAATCTAATGTTTAATGTTATTACTACAAAAAATATGGTCATTATGCAAGTGACTATAGAAATAAACAAGGATATGTGTACAAACAAAATGCTAATTACACATGTGAATCTAGTTCTAATCCAAGTGAATCTACTCTTAATCTTGGAAGCTTATTTCTTACATGTAATGTTACTCAAGAAAAAGCTAGCGATATTTAGTTTTTAGACAATGGATGCAGTAATCATATGACAGGAAATAAAGAATTTTTTACTAATCTTGATGATTCTGTAAAATCAGAAGTGAAATTAGGAAATGATATCACAGTAGATGTCATGGGTAAAGGTGTCATAAATGTTTTGACAAAGAATGGTGAAAGAAGGTTTATACCTGATATTTATTTTGTACCTAGACTAAAACATAATCTTTTGAGTGTTGGTCAGTTAGTGCAAAAAGGTTACAAAGTATCCTTTATGGATAATGTTTGCACAATATTGGATAAGTGTCCAAGTGATAGGTTAATAGGAAAAGTGGAGATGATCAAGAATCACATGTTCCATCTTCATATTCAGTACATCCAAGGAGAAGAGGAAGCACACTTCAAATCCATACAGCTAGACCAATCATGGTTATGGCACTTAAGGTATGGACATTTACATTTTGGAGGTTTAAATTTATTGTAGAAGAAAAATATGGTGAAGGGTTTACCACCAATAGAATAGCCAAGAAGTTCATGTGACAGTTGTATTCTAGCAAAATAGCATAGAGAGAGCTTTCCAATAGGAGGCTCATATAGAGCTAAGGTAATATTGGAGTTAGTCCATAGTGATTTATGTGGACCAATGCAAACTACATAATTTGGAGGTAGTACTTATTTTCTAACCTTCATTGATGACTTTACCAAAAATACTTGGATCTACATTCTCAAAAATAAGTATGAAGCCTTTGGAAAGTTCAAAGAATTCAAGGCAATGGTTGAAAAGCAGAGTGGCCATTATATCAAGGTACTCAGATCAGATAGAGGAGGTGAATATATGTCTAATCAATTTCAAGATTTTTGCAGATATCATGGAATCAAAAGACAGTTGACTACAAGGTACACACCATAGCAAAATGGTGTAGCAGAAAGAAAGAAAAAAATAATCATGGAGATGGCAAGAAGCATGTTGAAAGCTAAACACTTGTCAAATGAATATTGGGTAGAAGTAGTAGCATGTGCAGTGTATATTCTGAATAGAAGCCCAACAAAGAGTGTCAGAGATTGAGTTCCACAAGAAGTGTAGAGCAGTAAGAAATATAGTGTATATCATTTCAAAAATTTTGATTGTGTTGCATATTCTCTTATACCATCTAAATTGAGAAAGAAACTTGATGATAAAGATGAGAAATGCATTTTTATTGGCTATAGTGAAGAGTCAAAAGCTTATAATCTATATAACCTAATTACAAAGCAGGTGATTATTAGCAGAGATGTAGAATTCAAGGAGAAAGAAGCATGGGATGGTAACACCATCATAGTTGAAGCACCAATTCCATAGGATGAACAAGTTTTTGAAGAACAAAATTTGCAAGGTGGACAATCCTCTCCATAAGCAAGCACAAGCACTTCAGTAAGAACACCTAGGAGATTTGAACAAGGTGAATCATCTAGTCATGCATGTCACCCTACTCTAAATTCACAAGTAAGTGATGAATCAGGTCCAAATCTTGCTACTTTAAGAGCAAGATTGAAAGGTAAAAAAATGAGAAATTTGAATGAGATTTATAATCAAGAAGAAGAGAAATTAGATTTAGTTTCAAATTTTGCTCTTTTCACTCAGGACCCTATGTATTATGAAAAAGCAATTAATGAGGAACATTGGCTAAAAGCAATGGATGAAGAGTTGAATGCTATTGAAAGAAATCAGACATGGGATCTAACTATTTTACCTAAAGGTAAGGATTGTATTGGAGTCAAATAGGTTTATAAGACTATATTTGATGTAGATGGAAATGTTGAAAAGCAGAAGGCAAGGTTAGTAGCAAAAAGTTTTGCACAAGAACATGGAATTGATTATAATGAAACATTTGCTCTAGTTGCTAGATTAGATACTGTTAGAATGGTATTATCAATAGCTGCTCAAAATAATTGGTATGTATATCAAATGGATGTAAAATTAGCTTTCTTGAATGGATTTCTAGATGAAGAAGTATATGTGAAACAGCCCACAAGTTATGCAGTAAAAGGACATGAAGAAAAAGTTTACAAATTGAAGAAGGCTCTTTATGGTCTTAAGCAAGCACCAAGGGCATGGTATAGCAGGATTGATTCTTATATGATAAACAATGGATTCAACAGAAGTGATAGTGAGCATACTTTGTACACAAAAATTAACAAAGAAGGTCAAATTTTGATTGTGTGTTTATATGTTGATGATTTGATTTTTACTAAAAATTTGTCTATAGACACTTTTAAATGAGCAATGAAGAAAGAATTTGAAATGATAGATTTGGGATTACTGAAGTATTTTTTGGGAATAGAAGTTGAACTATCAGAGAAAGGAATTTTTATTTGTCAAACTAAATATGCAAAGGATGTGTTAAAGAGATTTAGGATTTTGAATTGTAAACCAGCACATACACCAGTTGCTACAGGGACTAAACTTAGCAAATAAGACCAAGGGTCTAATGTTAATTCTACAACATTCAAAAAGCTAGTTGGTATTTTGATGTATCTTACAGCTACTAGACTAGATATTAGTTATGGGGTTAGTTTAATCTCAAGATTCATGGAGTCACCGAAAGACTCATATTGGCAAGTTGGTAAAAGGATATTGAGATATGTGGTAGGAACTACATAATATGGAATTTTATATTCCACAACTAATGATTTTAGTTTGATTAGTTTTACAGATAGTGATTTTGTAGGTAGTGTTGATGATAGGAAGAGTACTTCTTGATATGCCTTTATTTTAGGCACATGTGTGGTCACATGGGCATCCAAAAAGCAGCCTATAGTGACACTTTCATCAGCTGAAGCAGAGTATGTTTCAGCCACATCAGTAGCATGTCAAGCAACATGGATGAGAAGAATACTGAAATATTTATTACAGGCACAAAAGGAGTCAACACCAATCTTCTGTGATAACAAATCAGCAATCGCTTTATCTAAAAATCATGTGTTTCACAAGAGGAGCAAACACATTGATACAAGATTTTACTTTATCAAAGAATTAGTGAACAATGGAGAGATTCATCTGGACTTCTACAAATTTGAAGATAAATTAGTAGACATATTTACAAAGGCATTACCAAAAGAGACCTTTGATTATTTGAGACAAAATTTAGGCATAGTAAATGCTAAAATTGTAAGTGGTAGAAATTAAGGGGGAGTGTTAGCAACTCAAGTTAAATTGGAGTTAATTTCTCCACTCCTCATGCGTGAAATTGTAAGAAATTAGTTAGTAAACTGACAGTTGAACAATTAGTTAGTTAACAAATAGTTAGATAAACTGTTAGAGAATTTGTTAGATAGTTAGTTTGCATGGAAAGTCTAAAATTAGTCTTGAGTTTATTTTCTAATTATTTTATGGATTTAAATCTATTTAAAGATGCTTGGGCACACATTGTAAGCAAGGAAAATTGAAGATCAATAGAATCTCTTCCTTTCAATAAATTATTGTAGCAATTGTTCAGTTCTTGTTTATTTGTTTGCTCTCTATATTCTGACAAATTGTAACTCCAATTTGCCCTTGGAATTTAAATATATTTGGCTTTCTCTATCCTCATTGATAGCTTTAAGATTATAAATTCCATCTTTCTTATTTCTTTTTCCTTCCATACTCTTCTTGGTAAGTAAATTAAGTATTACAATTTGAGAATTGGTAAGCGGGTGCTTTGTAAAGTCTGAAATTTTTAGTTTGAGGCTGAAGGAAATCCACATGCAATCAATATAGGGAGGAAATGAAAATATGGGCAGCTGTGAAAGAAGAGGGGTGGTAAGAAAATACTTGTGCTCTAAGTTTACTCACCTTCGCTGGTCTCCTCACCTCCATCGCTGGGCCGAGATAGTAAGTCTGTTGATAATTATTGATTCATTGAATATTTTTCTTTGGCAATTTTTCTGATTTATGATTCAATATTTTGTAGAGGTGACTTCAAAGCGGCTCTTTGAGAAAATGAATATCAAGGGAATTACAATTTCCAATGTTAAAAGCCATCTTCAAGTTATCAATTTGTCTTTGTGTTAGCATTTCTTTTTCTGTTTAGAATGCTTTTGTTTTCAGTTCTCATTTTAAAGGCTGGAGGTGCCATTTTATGAATTCTATGAACCCTCAATCTAATTGGGCTTTGTTAAATTTGATTCAGATGTACAGGTCTGCCAACCATATGTTATAAACTCAAGATGAATAAAATTTAATTTCTTCACTCCTCATGCATGTAAAAGTGAACATGCAGTTGTGAACAATCAGTTACTGAACAGTTAGTTATCAAATAGTTAGTTAAACTGTTAAAGAAGTAGTTCACATTTAGTTAGTTAACTGAAAGTTAGATATCAGTTAGTTTGCATGTAAAGACTAAAATTAGTCTTGAGTTTATTTTTGTAATTATTGTTTGTTCATAAATCTATTTAAAGATGCCTTGGGTGCACATTGTAAGAAAGAAAAATTGAAGATCAATAAAATCTTTTTCTTTCAAGAGATAGTTGTAGCAATTGGGTTCAGTTCTAATTTATTTGTCTAAGTTCTTTTTTTTACATGCTCTCTTGATTCTAACAAATTGGTATCAGAGCCTAGTTAGGAAAGTAGCCAGTAGGGAGGTGACAAGAAGAAAGGAGAGTGAAGCAATCAGACACAATAATCGCCAACAGGTAGTGCAGAGACTGACATCAGCAAGGAAATTGATGTCAGCCGACTCTCAGACTGACATCATCAAAGTGAATTGACACCGACAGTATTATCTAATTGACCATGGTAGTGTAACTGATAGCAACGACTGTGTTTAAAAAATATCAACCAGAAAGCCATCTCAGCATGAGACATGACAGCGAATAACAATATTTCACAGCCTCAAATTCCCATTTTCAATGGTAAGAATTATGAGTTTTGGGCAATTAAGATGAGAACTTTATTTTTCTCAAAAGATGTTTGGGATTTGGTAGAGAGTGGTTTTGTATAACCTCAAGACAAGGCAGCCCATCTGGCATTAAATCGAGCACAAAAAGATGAGCTTAAAGGGAATAAGAAAAAAGATGCAAAAGCTTTATTTCTCATCCAACAGGCATTGGATGAATCTATATTTTCTAGAGTTGCAATAGTAGCAAGATCTAGAGAGGCATGGAAAATCTTGGAGACTACCTATAGAGGTAATACAGAGGTAAAAAATGCTAAATTGTGATCTCTTAGGAGAAGCTTTGAAAATTTGCAAATGAATAATTTAGATTCTATAGACCAATTTATGGGTCAAGTTTTGAATATAGTGAATCAAATTAGATCTAATCGAGAATCTATCATGGATCAGAAGATCATAGAAAAGATACTTAGATGTTTACCCAGTAAATTTGATGCAATAGTTGTAGCTATTAAGAAAACCAAGGATTTGGAACTATTATCTATAGATGAATTAATGGGTTCTTTCTTAACTCATGAATCCAAAATGAATAGGAATAACAATACTTCACTTGAGAATGCTTTCAAGTCACAGGTATCATTTGGTAGAAGAAGAGGAAAAGCCAAGTCTAACTTCAGAGGAAGAGGCAGAGGCAGAACTAGAAGGAATAATCTAGATGAAGGTGAAAATAGTAATCAAAACTACAGCAATAGAGGACGTGGCAACAATCACTTCCAACAAAGTTCATAGAGGTTTGATAAATCTAATGTTTAATGTTATTCCTACAAGAAATATGGTCATTATGTGAGTGACTGTAGAAGTAAACAAGGATATGTGTACAAGCAGAATGCTAATTACACAAGTGAATCTAGTTTCAATCGAGGTGAATCTAGTTCTAATCCTAGAAGCTTATTTCTTACTTGTAATGTTACTCCAGAAAAAGCTAGAGATATTTGGTTCTTATATAGTGGATGCAGTAATCATATGATAGGGAATAGAGAAGTTTTTACTAGTCTTGATGATTTTGTAAGATCAGAAGTGAAATTAGGAAATGATATCATAGTAGATGTCATGGGTAAAGGTGTCATAAATGTTTTGGCCAAAAATGGTGAAAAAAGGTTTATACTTGATGTTTATTTTGTACCTAGACTAAAACATAATCTTTTGAGTGTTGGTTAGTTATTATAGAAAGGTTACAGAATATCCTTTATGGATAATATTTGCACAATATTGGACAAGTTTCTTAGTGACAGGTTGATAGGAAAAGTGGAGATGACCAAGAATCGAATGTTCCCTCTTCATATTTAGTGCATCCAAAGAGAAGAGGAAGCCCACATCAAAAACATGCATCTAGATCAATCATGCCTATGGCACTTAAGGTATGTACATTTACATTTTGGAGGTTTAAATTTTTTATAGAAGAAAAATATGGTGAAGGGTTTACCACCAATAGGACAGCCAGGAAGGTCATGTGACAATTGTATTTTGGCAAAATAGCATAGAGAGAGCTTTCCAGTAGGAGCCTCATATAGAGCTAAGGTAATATTGGAGCTATTCCATAGTGATTTATGTGGACCAATGCAAGTTACATCACTTGGAGGTAGTACTTATTCTCTAACCTTCATTGATGACTTTAGCAGAAAGACTTGGATATACTTTCTCAAAAATAAGTCTGAAGCCTTTGTAATGTTTAAAGAATTCAAGGCAATGGTTGAAAAGTAGAGTGGCCATTATATCAAGGTCCTTAGATTAGATAGAGGAGGTGAATATATGTCTAATGAATTTCAATATTTTTGCAGATATCATGGAATCAAAAGACAATTGACTACAAGGTACACACCATAGCAGAATGGTGTAGTAGAAAGAAAGAATAGAACAATCATGGAGATGGAAAGAAGCATGTTGAAAGATAAACACTTGTTAAATGAATATTGGGCAGAAGCAATAGCATGTGCAGTTCATTTTTTGAATAGAAGGCCAACAAAGAGTGTAAGAGATCGAATTCCACAAGAAGCGTGGAGTGGTAAGAAATATTGTGTACATTATTTTAGAATTTTTGGTTGTGTTGCATATTCTCTTATACCATCTAAATTGAGAAGAAATCTTGATGATAGAGGTGAGAAATGCATTTTTATTGGCTATAGTGAGGATTCAAAAGCTTATAAGCTATATAACCCTATTTCAAAGCAAGTGATTATTAGCAGAGATGTTGAATTTAAGGAAGTAGAAGCATGGGATGGTAGCACCATCACAATTGGAGCACCAATTCCACAAGATGGAGAAGTTTCTGAAGAACAAAATTTGCAAGGTGGAAAATCCTCTCCATAAGTAGGCATAATCACTCCAATAAGAACACCTAAGAGGTTTGAACAAGGTGAATCATCTAGTCATGCATGTCACCCTACTCCAAATTCACAAGTAAGTGATGAATCAGATCCAACTCTTGCTACTTTAAGAGCAAGATTTAAAGGTAATAAAATAAGAAATTTGAATGAGATTTATAATCAAGAAGAAGAGAAATTACATTTAGTTTCAAATTTTGCGCTTTTCACTCATGATCCAATGTATTTTGAAGAAGCAGTTAATGAGGAACATTGGCTAAAAGCAATGGATGAAGAGTTGAATGCTATTGAAAGAAATCAAACATGGGATCTAACTATTTTGCATGAAGGTAAGGATTGTATAGGAGTCTTATAAGAATAAATTTGATGCAGATGGAAATGGAAATGTTGAAAAGCACAAGGCAAGGTTAGTAGCAAAAGGTTTTGCACAAGAACATGGAGTTGATTATAATGAAACTTTTGTTCCAGTTGCTAGATTGGATACTATTAGAATGGTTTTAGCAATAGCTGCTCAAAATAATTGGTATGTATATCAAATGAATGTAAAATCAACTTTCTTGAATGGTTTTCTAGATGAAGAAGTATATGTGAAACAACGCATAGGTTATGAAGTGGATGGACATGAAGAAAAAGTTTATAGATTGAAGAAGGCTCTTTATGGTCTCAAGCAAGCACCAAGAGCATGGTATAGTAGGATTGATTCTTATATGATAAAAAATAGATTTAGTAAAAGCAATCATGAGCCTACTTTGTACACAAAAATCAACAAAGAACATCAGATTTTGATTGTGTGTTTATATGTTGATGATTTGATTTTTACTAGAAATTTGTTTGTAGACACTTTTAAATCAGCAATGAAGAAAGAATTTGAAATGATAGATTTGGGATTAATGAAGTATTTTTTGAGAATAGAAGTTGTACAATCAGAGTAAATAATTTTTATCTATCAAACTAAATATGCCAAGGATGTGTTAAGGAGATTTAAGATGTTGAATTGTAAACTAGCACCTACACCAGTTGCTACAGGGACCAAACTTAGCAAAGAAGACCAAGGGTCTAATGTTGATTCAACAACATTCAAAAGGCCAGTTGGTAGTTTGATGTATCTTACAACTACTAGACCAAATATCAGTTATGGGGTTAGTTTAATCTCAAGATTCATGGAGTCACTGAAAGACTCACATTGGCAAGTTGTAAAAAGGATATTGAGATATGTCGTAGGAACTACAGAATATGGAATTTTATATTCCACAACTAACAATTTTAGTTTGATTGGTTTTATAGATAGTGATTTTGCAGGTAGCATTGATGATAGGAAGAGTACTTCTAGACATGCCTTTCTTTTAGGAATAGGTGTGGTCACATGGGCATCCAAAAAGTAGCCTATAGTGATACTTTCATCAGCTGAAGTAGAGTATGTAGCAGCCACATCAACAACATGTCAAGCAACTTGGATGAGAAGAATATTGAAAGATTTATTACAAGCACAGGAGTCAACACCAATCTTCTGTGATAACAAATCAACAATTGCATTATCAAAAAATCATGTGTTTCACAAGAGGAGCAAGCACATTGATACAAGATTTCACTTTATCAGAGAGTTAGTGAACAATAGAGAAATCCATCTGGACTTCTGCAGATCTGAAGATCAATTGGCAGACATATTTACAAAGACATTACCAAAAGAGACCTTTGATTATTTGAGAAAAAATTTAGGCATTGTAAATGCTAAAATTGTAAGTGGTATAAATTAAGGGGGAGTGTTAGGAACTCAAGATGAATAAGAGTTAATTTCTCCACTCCTCATGCATGCAGAAGTGAACAGTTAGTTATCAAACAGTTAGTTAAACTGTTAAAGAAGTAGTTCACATTTAGTTAGTTAACTGAAAGTTAGATATCAATTAGTTTTCATGTAAAGACTAAAATTAGTCTTGATTTTGTTTTTCTAATTATTGTTTGTTCTCAAATCTATTTAAAGATGCCTTGGGCACACATTGTAAGAAAGAAAAATTGAAGATCAATAAAATATTTTTCCTTCAAGAGATTGCTGTAGAAATTGGGTTTAGTTCTTATTTATTTGTTTAAGTTCTTGTTTTTGCATGCTCTCTTGATTCTAACAAAATATAGAAAGCTATGGTAATTAAATAATATTAATCTCTGCTAAAATGGTGGATGGCATTCCATGGAATAATGCTTTTAATCAGTCAGGCTAGATTTACTAAAATGTTTTTTATGTGTTAATTTACAATAGAATCTGAACCCAAATGCCATCCACTAAACAATATTTTTATCTCCCCATAGAACTATTCCAAACATTCCCTGATTGTCAACTTTCACTAAAAAGCTAAACATTATTACATTCGTGTTTTGAGGGTCAATAATGTTTTAATTTTGCATGATGTATTGTATCTCTCTACATATAATAATCAGCAAACTCTGAATCCCAATTGTATATTATACCATTTTTTTGAAAAAATATTTTTTAGGATCATGAACTTTTATTGTTTAGATTCTAAATTACAAGCGATGGATTGAAAAAATGGAATTATTTCTTATGGCAGGTGAAACAATTTCCACTAGTCAAAAAGAAATTTCCTCACAATAGTTGAGAATTAGCAAAACCTACCGAGATTAATTAAGAGGTGAGTACATTTATTTACTTAAGCTTTATGCACAAGAATGGGATAAATGAAGTTAAACAAGATGCACTTCAAAGATTATGACATATTTCATTCTTTCAGATCATGTAGATGCAGAAGACTCTTCTCCAAATAACATTTCCACTTCAAAAATTTCTTCGCAGCCATTAATTTTAAAGGTGAGACTCCAAATATACCATATATATTCCTCACTTAAATAACAATGATGGAAAGGATGGGGAAGTTATTACCTCTTACCAAAGAAGTTATTTGAATGGTGTATGAAAAGAATACGAGTCAACACTTTTGAAGAGTTGGATTCAGAGGACATGTCCCTCGACACCCATCATCTATGAATTGTTTTTCATGGAATGTTTGGGGTCTCATAGACCCAAAATACAAGTTTGTTGTACATTATTTTAGAAGGAAGTTTCTTGAGATGGACATTCTCTATCTGCAGGAAGTCAAGGTGGTAGAGTTTTTATTGATGACTGTTAGTAATTCCATTTGACATGATAGTTTTAATTTTTATAGCAACCATGATGCAAGACATGGAGGGGTGATCACTTTCATTTCTCCAAGGTGGCAGCCACATTTAGTGTAATCTGGTGTGGACTCCACCAACTAGTTAGTATGGGTTATTTTTAGCATTGAAAGCCACTCTTTTGGCTTTATTAATTTTTATGCCTTGAATAATGCCTTGAAGCACATCAATTTATGGTGGTGGATAGCAGATGATCTTCTCGATGCCCATTGGGTATTATGTGGTGACTTTAATATGGTGGCATCTCCTAAGGACAAAATGGGCCACTTGCCTATGAGATGGGCAACTAGTGAACGGGAGGCATGGATTTACATGTGCACTAAATGGGGCCTTTATGAGTCTAATTTAACCCACCAACTTGTAAATGGAGTTTGGTACACCTAGAGTAATTATAGAGAAGGTCCTACTTAGATTTTGAAGTGTCTAAATAGGACAATGATGTCCACCTAACTATACTTCTCTTTTGATAATAGTTTTTTCCTCTAGTGTAGGTGTTACTAGATTTTGGGCTTTCTTATCACTCCCCTATTTGGTTCTAAGTGACATGGCAGTTCATGCAACCCTGAGTCCACAAAATGCAATTATTCCTTAACACCTCCTTACTCAAACATAGGCCCATGATGGCATACATTAGGAGAGTTTAGAATTTATATTCACGTCCTTCTCAAGAATCTGGTTGGATTCTCTGGCCAGATGATGCCATCTGAAGGGCCTCCAACCTTCTATGGATCTATGCCCACTAGCTTGCCAAAATTAGGAAATACTCTTACTTTGATACCACCTTAGAGCTGAGTCATGTGACTTTAGCCCTAGAAAAACATCCCTTTAATGAGATCTTATAGGTGAGAGTTGATTCCTTATGATACTGCATTTAGATTATAGACAACTACAATACCTGAGGAGACCAAGTCAAATCCAGGCTCTATTATCTTAGGATAGGGGACAAAGCTTCTAAGGAGTTATTCTAAAGGCTATGAGCCAAGAACTTGAAGCAGTAAATAAAAGTCATTTTTAAGGCTGACAATAGACTCATAGAGACTCCATACATGGTGCAAGATTTTGTCTGCCATTATCAACAAGTTTTCAAAGCTCAAACTTCTTCAGTTGAGCATAAAACTACCCTTCAACAATGCATTTTAGTAGTGCCATGCAAACTCACTCTCACCCAGTGGGTGGTTTTTGACATGCCCCTCATTGTCAATTATTTACATGAAACAATGTCTCACATGGCTAATGATAAAGATACTAACACTGATGGCTTCCCCTAAAAATTCTATAAACATATTTGAGAACTTGTGGGCAATGACATGCATAAGGTTTATCAAGAAGTGTTTCACAAGAATACTCTAGGTACAAATATAAATAGAAGAAATATCAAATTTATACCTAAGCAGGGAGAACTTAAGTTGATTCTCAATTGGTAGCCCATCACCCTTCTGAATGTCTCTTATAAGATCATTTCCAGAGCTTTAACACTATAATTGCATAATATATTTCCTCTCACTTTTTATCCAAAATAAATATGTTTCATTAAAAAAATATATATTTTGGATAACATCATTCTCATCTTCAAAGGCATGGATTGGGCTAGATGGTCAAAGCAATAGGCTATGTTCATCAGAAATGATTTTGAAAAATCTTATGATCACATTGAATGGCCATTTATTCTAGCCATGCTTTGATCTTTTGGGTTTGGGCCCATATTCATTCAAACCACTTAGATGCTCTTCTTAGATGCCTCGGTTGTCCTCTCCATTAATGGAGTCAACTTTGAGCAATTTGGCTTGTTTTGTTCTATTTATCAAAGGTGCCCATTCTCTCCTACCTTGTATTTGCTTACAATTCAGATTTTTGAATATCTTCTTACTAATGCTCAAGCTATGGGCCTTGTTAAGGAAATTTATCTCCCTCTTGATGCCATGAACCCACACAAAAATTTACAAATACTCAATGACCACTTTATGGACGAATATTTATTTTATCTCATTAAGGATGAAACCAATGTGGATAATGGCTTACAATGTCTCAACACCTTCTACCTAGCCTCTGGATCTAGCATCTGATAGTGGAAAACTCATTCCTATAAACAATCATTACTCCCTCCACCAATGTGGGATGATAAATTTAGTTGGAAGTGGATCAAACATGATGAAATATTTAAATTTCATGATGTCCCCTTTTCTTTTAATGTTTCATCATCTTTGTTGTGTCAATATGTTTTTGATATAATTTTTAATAAGCTAGAAAATTGGGTGACAAAGACTCTTTCATTAGTAGAAAAAATTCAAATCTTCTTGAAAATTCTTGCATCCACCCACGCGTACTACTCAGCATGTTGGGTGCCTTATTATAAGTTATAAAAATTTCTCAGAGATTTCTTTTAGTTTGATTCCTCATAGGATAAATAATTCCACAAGGTGTCTTGGGAATATTGTTGCCTCACACGTGATGCTAGAGGGATGGGGCTCATCAACATAGCCCGATAGGGAATTGCCTTATGTTCCAAATGGATTATGTAGGCCATTGAGGTCCAAGAAATTTTGAAGGTGTTTTTTAGACACTTTATCTCCTTAGACTTGCCTAAGGGCAAGAAGGACTAGAAAGGGCTCAACTTCCCTAATTTACTCTTCATTCAGTCTCCTATCCAAATCATAAGGTCCTTTGTGGCCAAAAGTATATGGAAGGCATGGTAAAAGGTTAATCCATGGTTTTTCTAGAATGGCACTAGTTTCTAAACTAGGCTTTCTGATAACTCCCATTCTCTCTAGTAGTCTTCCATTTTCTCTCATAATAAAATTCCCCTGGCAGAACCCCCTTGGATTAACACTATCAAACTTTATCATAGAAGAATCCATACTGTCTAAAATATCTTTAATAGGCACTCTCACTCTTGGCTATACTGAGAGGAGGTGAAAGTTATATTTTGGCTAACTAATGGAGATCAAGAGTCTTATCAAGAGATCCTTAATTTCATCCCATATTTCATGCTCCATAAAATATCAGTTTATTCCACTCGGCCATAGTCGAAGGATTGGAAATGGTACATTAAGACCCCTTTTCATAATTACACTCCTTAGCTTTGTTATGCATGGCTCACACCCCATGTGCCTATGGTTGACAACATTAATTCCCATTATGGGATAAATTCATCTATTAAAATATGGAGAATTCACTTCAACATTATTTGGGGAGCTTGTGCGGAGCCCAAGCCTTCTCATTTTCCTTAGTGTATACTACACCAAGACTTGCCTATTGGTAGAAGACTCATCCAACTTGTAGTCCACCTATCTACTTGCCCATTTTATGACCACCTTTAGATGCTTCATCATCTCTTCTGGTACTATTCCAAATCTCAAAGGGTCTAGACATAAACCCATGATCTTTTTAGGCCTTTCTAGTTTGAATTCTTCCTTTGAGAGCATATCCTCCTTGAAAACAAACCTTCGATGCCATTCAAATATATGTATGTCTAGCATATTTTTAGATTGGAGATTCTCTTATGGATTTGGAAAGAAATAAATAATTATGTGTTTAATCATGATTCTATTGATTGGAATCTTTCTACTTTACATAAATCTTCTATCATCTCCAATGTTCTTTTGTAGATTCAAGTCCAAGCCAATGATGTGGCTATAGAGCCTGGGCATCTTCATGATATCCTCTCCCATTAGTGATATGTTTATTATGTTATGGCTTAGATTAAAAATTATTTGCCCAAAGATCTCAAAATGGATGATGGAGTGCCTCAGCCACCTTAGGGTGGGTATAATCACAACTGTTCCAAGTGCCACTCTAACAGTGATGCCCTATACCAACACACTTCCCCTATTAGAAAGTAGTGAGGGTGGAAGCTATCACCTTCTTTCTCTATTAGGTAGGATGGTTTTATCACTCCTCCTCCACACTTAGATGCTTGCAGGTGCCACTTAGAGGCTAAATGGATGTGTTGGATAAGTTCACTAGGCATTTTTTGGTCATTTCACCCACTTGGACATAAGTAGAAGATGATGACACATACACTACCCAATTTATTATCTAGGAGCCTATTCCAAATGAAAATTACTTGCCAAGCTCGAGCTAGGGTCTTGATGATATAGATCCTCTACCTTTTGGCCTTGGTCTTTCTACATAAAAGTTATCTTTTTAATGACTTTGTGACTTATTTTTAGTATTTTCTTAGACTATGATACTTTTGATTTTGCTCTTAGGATCTGCCTAGTGTGACATGGTGTGCTTTCATACTACCTTTAGTTTTTGTGAATTATTTGTATATTTCTGTTAAGTTAATATATAAATATATTTCATATAAAAAAGAATACAAGTCTATTGATGCTGCTCCAATTTATTGTTTTCTTTTGACAGGCCAATGATCATGACCATGAGGTTAGGTTATTATTATCAAACACACAATGTTATCAAATTGAGATGGATCCACCATTAATGTGGAGGGATCCTTCTAAACTACAATGGATTGAAAGAATAAGTTAAAAAAGTGGAAAAGTAGTAGTTTGAAAACAGAAAAGAAATAAATGGGATATGATTGAAAGTAGTGTATTTCATATCATCAATAACAAGAATCTTGAAACATTTGTAATAAATCAAAATATTGCCTTTCTGCCTACAGATGACATCAAGCTAGATTTGACAGAGTCTATTTGAACAATCCAACACATGGCACAATTATCTCTTATAGAAATTGATAATATTTTCTAATCAATAGTGTTAAAAGATATAAGTAATGTTTGTGTTATTTATTTTTAAGATAAATCATAGTGTTTTATTTATTTTTTCAAAATTGAAACAAGTGAATTACATAGATATGGGCATATATCATGTCGAGAGTCACATTATTTTTTATATGTTGAGAATAATAATATTTTTTAGATGACTATTATAATTTGGAGGAATCTAACACATCAAAATCATTTAAGATTAAATTGTGGCCTTATTTATTAACTTTTTTGGAATTGAAAATTATTTTATTTTAATTCTAAAATAAAATATTAAAAAAATATTTATAAATACAAAAAGAAATTGGATATGTATACCTTAAAGTTACATTTGATCACCCCATTAAAACAAAAAAATAATTTCAAAATATCATGTGGCACAAGGCAAACATACACAAGACATCATTTTTTATGAATGCATGAATATAAAAAATCCATAAATTAATGTAATATATACCATTAGACCAAAAAATGAAAGAGGTAGGGGATCATCTAGATTGTCACCCAAACCATACCCTCTTATGGTGAATGGCCATGTAAGTGTTCCCAATCTTTTGGATGATCTTTTTCGATCTCATCTTATTTTACTCCTTAAAAATAAGGTGAGGAAATACCTAAAGAAGGTTGTATAAATTGGCATTGGCTTTCTCCAAAAACCCATGTTTATCTTTGTCATTGTTGAGTTGTGAGGAAGGACATTGACTAGGAGGAGGAGATCAAATCCTATAACTATAGTTTCTTGAGATGTGTCAAGAGTAAGAGTGGCTCTATTAATTAAAACAAAAACAAGAGTCATAGGATTCACAAGGTAGGGTTTACGAAATCAAAAGGAAATTTGCTAACAATACATGATTTATTTCTTAAATGGTAGATGAAGCTTTTGAGGTGTTCCATCTATAGATAAACCTTTTCATCCTGAAATTGAGTCTGAAACTTTAAATTAGAGAGTCAATTTGTTTGAGAAATAACCTCAAATTACTTATATATTTTTAAATAAAAATAGTTAAATTTATTTTTTTCCAAAGGTTAAGTAAAATTCCAATTCCAAAATGTGTCAAATCTAACTAAATTTTATAGGAAGTTAAACATAATCATTGATTAAGGTCATGCGCTAAGAAAAATATTAGGCTAAAAGAATTTAAGATTTGAGTGAATCCATCTCTAAATATATTTATCTTGGGAAAATAACCAAAATATATGCTTTGCAAATTCTAAATGATTTCATAGTGAGCATTTATTGATTGAAAACACCATATGTAAAATCATATTCCTAACTAGAAAGGCTTGGTAGAGTAAACACTAAAAAATGATTATTTTTGGTCTCAATAATGGTCTTCCAAATATAGGTAGATCTTCTATTCCATAAATACAAGAATTGGGATTCATCTATGGTTAAATTTTTTAAAAGGAACATGTTTAGGTGAAATTCATCTATACCCCATATTAGGCATGTTATGAGTGAAAGGTATATTAGTATGATCTCACTCTATGCTCAATATATGTTTCAAAATTTATGGATGTTAGGTTAAATCTGGGTTTACATGTAGGCCAAGTTATTTAAAAATGAGACTTCTTATAGAATATATCATAGATTGTGTAAATTCTATATTTTTAATAAATTCAAATCCTTAACTCTAATCATATCAATCTTAGGGTCATCCATATTTATGAAATAGGAGATTGTCATAAATATTAGTTATTAGTAGGAAGGACACATCTCATATGGTTTGTTGTCCACACATGCCAACATTTGATGATCTCATACACTTTATAAATACCCATGGAAACAAAATTACATGTAATTTTTATGAGAAATGAACTGATATAATAAGGGACTTAATATGAATCCTTTTACAATCATGTGTGTGATAAAGAAATGCAAAATAGATAAAAATTATTAAGGAAAAACGTATAGGCTTCATTTCCCTTGATGACATTAGTCGCCCATTTAATAAAAAGATAAAAACCATGGTTTTAAATATAAATAAGGCTCATTCCCCCACAATCCTAAATCTACAACAAATGGGCTAATATAAAAACATCTCATTATATGTTATATTCTCATAATAAGAAAGATTAGTAGATGCTCAACAAGAGGAAAAATACACAAGTTTTCACTTTTACTCGTATAGAATGAATTGAATTTTATCTTAATAAGTTTTACGTACACGTAATTGACTTCATCTAGGATAAATTAAATCTATTAATTCAATATCTAGATTGGTTTTTACATTGTTCTAAACTAGATTGGACATCTAGGTTTCTGAAATGAAGGTGTTAATGTAGTGCCATAATTTGATGCCCTTAAAATTTATGGATGGATATATAATTTGATGCTCTGTGGGAAAATACACCAATTTTGTAAATTTAAAAATATATTTTAAATCCCTTCTTAATCTCATCTTGGATTAAGAACATAAGTTTTAATCAGGGTTGGAACTATTAATTAAGCTATTATATATGATTTTGGTTCATTCCTTGTTTCAAATACCATTTGATTATTTTGTATTGGATCATAATAAAAGACATATATGTCATAGTTGTAATGAGTAAGAAATTTAATAATTTACTTCATTTGTATCACTTTATAGCATAGAGGTACTATGAAGATCATAGTATATGTGTAGGAGAGAGGGGTTTTAAAGTGGCCTCCAATCCTATTTATATACATATGATGTGATGAATTTTAATGATTTACATTGAGCCCATTGGATAATTATCTAAATTTATTCACCATAAGCGAGAGATCAAAGAATGTAAATCCACAAATGTGCATGTATCTTGATAGTAGTATTGGTGAATGTAATAACCTTATATACAAATGATTTATATGGAATATGGCTACATGGATACTTTTCATATTATGATTAGATGGCATGAATAAAAAATGTTAACATTATGGTTAGTTTGGGTTACTCTCCACATGTCCAAGGGATAATATAAAGATGATTCATGTCCATTAATGTATAAAAGAGGATAAAATAAAAATGGACCATGCAATTATAAATAAATAACTATGGTCTCAATTCAAATGATAATTATTAAATATCAAGTGATCTACAAGCCAAATAGAAGCCATGGTGGACAAACATTCAATAATAATTAAAATAAATTAAAACCATACAAACTAATTATGAGGTAAAAAAGTGGAATCTATCAATAAAATGGTAGCAATAGAAGATAAAAATCTTACAATAAATGATCCAATAGAAAATAAGTCACAATGGATGGTAAGTCTTTACTAATTATGTGGAATATGAATAATAGAATGGATAAGACAATAAAAAGTGACCATAGATGACCACACCCTATCAAGAAATGAATGGAATACATAAATTAGTGGCCATAATAAATATTCTAGTCATCACAACATATGGATCACCATTCTTAAAATTCAATATGACTTGATAAAGTGATAGGATGTGGATCAACAATTAATAGCTTTTAGGACTCTTTGAAGAAAGAAAGAAATAATATATAAGATAGTATCTCATGGATGTGTAGATGATATTTTGAATTATATAAAACTTAAGTATTATGCACTTCAAAAATTCAAATATTGGTTTTTCCTCTTATTCTAATACCTTTCTTACTTCTGAGAGTCTTACATCTGCTATCTCTTGTGTCCCTTGGTCCCTATCTTAGTCTAACAAATATTATGTCAATGATCCAATATGTCTATTTTACCTAGAATGTTTAAAATATACTTATCTTATGCCTCTACAATTTATTAACCTCTACATGTTTTCTTCCTCCTTGGACACTTGCATCATGTGCAAACACCTAAGTTAACATATGTGTCTTATTCTGACATAAGTGTCTAGTGCCCTAATGTCATATAATTTGTATATGTAATGTATCTTAATGGTCTACCTAAGTTATATTATATGTGATATTCTCTAAAAGGATTGGCATAAATATAATATGAACCCTCATTCATTCCTCACCTAACAAAAACCTAGCATTAATATAAAATAACATTCAATTAAGTAAAAAAATTTATTATTTTTTCTTATTTATATATAAGTGATAATCATAACACATATATAGGTATAAATTACTAAAATATCATCCCAAGATACATATTTTACAAGTTACAAGCAAGGTTTTTATTGTACTTGCTTATCAAACATTGCATGATTCACACAAAAGATACCACATAGAAGAGAACTACATAAGTCTAAGGCCATTTTGTAATTATTGGATATGTAGACATTACTCATTGATAGATAAGTATTTAGGTAAAATTGACACCATGTTCCCACTAACCCATTTTCCCACCACCACTATCAAGATGAATAAATAGGGTTTGATTATTTGACACGAAGTGATAACCCATGACCCAGATTTGAATACATAACATTACAGGCGATGATAAATCCAAAAGTGTCTAGGTGGTCACATCCTATTTTGGTAGTTATTGCATACTGTATAACTTCATTCAATCTAAACACTAGCATTGACACAACTATTTGAGGTTGACACAATTGTCCATAGATACAAATGTAATTAATCTAAAACTTGGTGATTGTTATAGAATATTTTTTAAGTTTGCTTCCTTATTATTATATTATCAAATATATATTAGCATCAAAACCAAGTATCTTGATTCCATTATCATTGCAATATCTAGCATATTTGTACTTTCCATTTTTAGTATATCTGAGCATAATAAATTTAGTATATGTTCTTTCTGAGTTTTGTAATTAATTCTCATACCATATATCTATTTATCACCCTTGTGGTTATTCATTTCTATATTATTAACCCTATCTAGCCATACTAGGATCAATATCAATTTAGATTTAAACATTTGTTAAACCCCATCTTAGAGCTCAAAATCCTAGGTGGCTTAGGATTTTATGTTTCATGTTTTACTAATTAGTATACATTGTAGTGAATTCTGAATTTTTAATTTGTAAAATCAATGGAAAATGTTAATCCAAAATCTCAATTTCAAATGGAAAAATAAGAAGCATTGATCATTCACCTCAATAATAACAAGGTCTTAATGGATGCATATTTGTATGTTATAAGAGTTGAAATAAATAAGCATGATAAGGTTAAGGCTTATTCATCTAGTGATGTTGAGTTAATAACATGTATGAAAAATGGTTCCATACCAATAAATATACCTACATCTATTAGAGACATAGGATATTTTTTCCAACATTTATTTCCTAAAATACTATTGCTTCATCTACCATAGAATTACCAATTATTTTAACTCAAATATGATTTTTAATGTTGTAGTCATATAAAATGTCAAAATTGGTAGCTTGAGTGTGGACTATGACACCCAACCCATAGGTCCCTCTTGAATGCTCTATTGACCCTTGTAAGCACCTTTTTGATGATTCCTAGTCATCTCTAGGCTTTTAGCTAGGGTTTTTTTATGTGGTGAATCTTCATTATTTTACAAATATTCTATTTTTTAAAGTCAGTGTTTGGTGATTTTAGTGGAGTGGTTGACACATCATTATTGCCTAAATTTTTTGGTGCAAATTTATTTTGGAGGACATGTTCACCTATATATGAATATATATTTCCTTATATAAATATAATTCATCAGTACCTCAAAAGCTAATCTAAGGGATTTCATCACATATTACTAGGAGACTGTAAGAGTCTTTTAATTCACATGAGGGATTTAAGAATCAACATTTTACAGCAAGGTAGGCAACTCTTTTTTTACAATATAGGTTATCATACACAATCTACCAGTGCCCATTTAGTCTTGCAAGCATTTGTCCACAATCTATAGGTATCTTCCCTAGTCTAGGTATTGGTGTTCATTCACTTTAAGCAAGCATCCAACTATAGTATGTAGGTTTACACTGATAATTGAAGGCATATGATGAGAATTATAGGTATACACCTAGAACATGGGTGGCAACCCATAGTTTGTGCCATCTGGGTGTCCACCCATAACATATGGTCATTAACCCATAGTTTATATGTGTTTGCCCATAGCTTATGGGTGCCCACCCATAGCTTATAGGCATCCACCCACAGTCTAAGGGTGAATTGTAGATGCCTACATACTTGGAATCCACCCATAGTTTGTCAATGTTTGTCTATAGTCTATTGGTACCCACCCAATTTGTGGAAATTTACCCACAACCATATGGTGTCCACCCATAGCCTATTGGCATTCACCTTTAACTTACTGGCATTTGATCATTGTCATTTTTTGATAGCTAGTCTTTTTTTATTCCTTATTCATCGGTCAAGCATCTTTGTTTGTAGGCAATCATCTTCATTTGGTTGTTAATCTTCTTTCATCCATGGCTCTACAGACTAAATAGTATGGCATCTATTAGAAACTTTAAGGCCTCTATGAAATTTAAAAAAAAATAATAGCCTATTATCTTATTTTAGACTGACACCAAATAGAGGTAATGTATTTTCAATTAACTAGTGGTTTTTATTCATTGGCTTGTGTTAAAATTAAATACTAATTAAAATGTCTTGAACCATTTTATGTGTAAAATCCATAAATAACTATTTTGAAGAATTATCTCCATAGGTAGACAAACCTGGGCATAAATTTAAAATACCAAACAAAAGTACTAACTCATAGAATACCATTTTTTTAATTAATTAAATATTATTTTCAAGTTCCAATAGCAATGACAATCTCTACAACAATATTGCATGTAGAACCCATTGATATCACTGAAATGGAAATAATTGTCAATGAAACATTGAACATAGGTACTTTATTATAAATATTATTAGAATTATTGATTTTTATTTATTTGTACTTTAGTATTGGCATTTATTAAAAATTAATGTATACAATTTTTTTACATGTAGAATTCAATGATAAAACTATTGAGGAAATGTATAATGCTTTTGAATATATACTTCCCATGAAAGAAGCCACTCAAAAAGATATCAATACTATTAGTTTAGATTATGAGTCCACAACACCAAATGAGATATTTGCTCCCTCAACACATTCTCCAATTGAAAAAGGCACAAAAAGGGTCACTCAAAAAGAAATACCCATTATCCCACTAAATTCAAGGAAACGTAAATATCACATCATAAGTAGTGGTGTTGATGATGAGTTCCTAACACCAAATGAGATATCTACTAATTCTACTCACCTAATACAATTTATAGGTGAGCTTGCTTAGTAACATAAACAATATTTAGTTCAAATAGGCACAACAAAATCTATGCAGAAGAAGAAAAATACATGGACAATTGGAAGGTCATTTGAGTATGAGTGGGCATCTAAATTCCCATTTATTGAAGATGTGCATCTGTAAATTAGTACTGACATGCTAATATAATTCAAATTCACCATATGTAATTGGAAACTTGGTAAAGACCACAAAATGTAACTCAAATTAGACACAATTGAAAAACATTGTAGTAATATATATGAGTCGATAAAAGACAAAGATAGAATTATTAAAAAAATAGAGAGATAAAAATATGAAAAAGAGTGCATACATAAATGCTACATAATAGATTATCATAATCATCATAAACATAGATGGCATCTCATTGAGAAAGGAGAAACAATTCAAGCCTAATTCAAAAAGGTTGCTCAGTCTAATTTGCTTACCAAAAATATAAAATTTTCAATGTTATTTCACATTCTAAAAAGAGGAAGACCAATCTCTGATTTTTCAAATTACAAGCTTTTATTTTAGTAAATTGAATTGCAAAATATTCCATATTCACATTGGTCTAATACTAGTGCCTAAGAGATGGCAAAATGCCTCACAATGATTAAGAAGGAGGATTCGAAAGAGAAAGTAAAATCAGCAAGGTTCATATCACTATCCATTTATGAGGTAACAACAGTTGATAATGCACCATGGGTATGCATGCATGTATATACATTTTAGAATCATTCAAGGTAACCTCACCTTTTATCTATACATAAAATGGTTAAAATTTGTAATGCATAAAACCTTTACAAATTGGTTATTTTTAATTTGATGGATATGGCTAGGACGAGTTACCATGATATAGGTACTAAGTGGGTCTATAATGGTACAGATGGTGCATCAGTAATGCAAGGGGATAAAATAGGTTTATGTGTTCACCTCCAAATATTAGTTTCCCCATATATGACTCCAATCCATTTCATGGCACATAGAGTAAATCTTTCTTACAAAATTGTAAGCACATTCAAAAGTGGAGGAGCTAATCCATGATTTTCATGTGTACATGTCATGTAGTCTAAAAAGGTTTTTAGAGTTTTATAAATTTTGAATTGGAGTGACAAATGGAAAAAACCTATTAAAAGATGTAGTTACTAGATGGATTTCAATGTATGAACCTACATGCAGAATATTTGAAGAATATCAATCCTTGGCTAGTTTTATGTTTAAGTATAGGATGGAGGTTGACAAGGGAAGAGATTTATTAAATTGCTTGATAGATTTCAAAAATTTGATAACAGTATGTTTTATTCTACCTATGTTGATGGAAATGCATTTTTTAATGAAACATGCACAAAAGAGATCAATATATATTGTGGACTTTATAAAGTTGAGGATACATGTTTGTTTATCACTTGATATATTATACTACTCAAATGAAAGTTTTAAGGGACCAATCTTTGAGAGTTGGGAAACTTTAACAAATCTAAAGGACCCTCAAAAGTATTTAAAATTCAATATTCATGATCATCTTTGTATTTTTATTAATGGAAAGGACATACCATTACACACTTTCCAAAGATGATCAAATTTAGTTAGATCAAAATTTGAAGAAGTACATGTAACAAGGGTTCTATATGGTAATGTCATATGTGATACACAAATGAAATTGAGAGACATTTTAAAAAGATTGTATGCTAAAATTTGAGATAATTTTAAAAGAGATGACTTGCTTCAACCCATGGGCGTGATGAATCCTAAATTTTGGAGTGGTGATGGTGAAGAACAAACAAGTAAATTATTCATCAAATACATGGGTACACTAATCCAATAATTTTGTAAGTCTATGGAAATCAATGGAGAGGAAGTTAAGGGTTTTTTGTAAAAAACATTTACTAAAAAAATAGTAAAATATTTTTGGATTTACAATGGTTGAATGATGATGATTGTTAACTGAACCAAAAAAAATAGGTTCTATTAACAGGGTATGAAATAAACTATATTAGAGTAGTGTTCTATAGGAAGAAATTAGTGAATATTTTCATTTATATGAATTGTGTCAAAAAATGATTTTAGGTTCTGTGGAAGATGAAAGAGTATTTAGTGCATTATCTTTTGTCAAATCAAGGATTCATAATAGATTGGATAAAATCTTGAGACAAGTTTAAGGTTATATGTTTTAGGGTACAAAGTGGATATGTTTCTCTATGATATATCAATTTCAATTTGGAGCAGTCTAATTGAAAGAAGAGGTGTCACAACTATAACTACAAATAAAACTATAAATTTTAGTGAGACATGCAATAAAATTTTAATGATGAAGTATGGCTTACAAAAGGGTTGTTTGAAATATCTTTAGTATTCTGCAATAGTATTTTTTAATATTTCGAGTTGTAAAATAGTACATGTTTAGCATCTATTTTTTTTAGTGCTTGACATTTTTTGAATAAATAATACATTATTTATTCAAATAAAATATTAAACAATACTTTAGTAGATTTCATACCAAATTTACTATAAATTAAAGCAGTAAACATTACAACATATTATCACCAAAATATGAGCAATGACTCCATTATAAAACATAAGTTTATTTAATAGTTACAAAACATGAACATAATACAACTCGAGGCTTTGAGCTCTAGCCTCATTTTTCATTAAATAAAAGATAGTATGGAAATTATAAAACAAATTTAAACTGATAGTATTCTCAATCAAATACATTGCTTATTCAAATGAAATTGTTAACAATATTTTAGTATCTTTCATACCAAATTTACTGTAAATTAAAGAAGTAAACATTGCAGCATATTATCAACAAAATATGAGCAATGAATCCATATTTATAAAATATATTTTAATATTATAAAACAAAAGTTTCTAATAGTTACAAAACATGAGCATAATACAAATCGAGGCATTGAGCTCCAACCTCACTTTCCATTAAATAAAAGATAGTATGGAAATTATAAAATAAAGTTAAACTAATAATATTCTCAATCATTGTCTATCATTTTGTTATGTGACTAATTATTCATTTGTACTGGTATTGGTTATGGCCTCTGTGTGGATTGAGATCCCAAAATCTTGGAGATCTTTCACTATAGAATGAACATCGGCAAGACTACTTTGTTCTTCAGCAGCATCATCTCCTACTGAAAGCAATGATGGGTCCACTTCAACTTTACTTGTAAACAAAACATTAGGATCCAATCCATTTTCTTGAATTATTTTCCTCAATGAATTTTTTTTGCTTATTCAATAATACAAGTTTTTCTTTTGAAAGAAATTGCAATAAAAATAATTTTGTGTGCTTTCTTTAGATGCATGTTAATGACAATAACTTAGTTCTTCAGATTTATATATTTTGACTTCAAATTATTAGAAAATAATTAATTAGTTAAATGTTTTGAAATAAATTTTAATTTTAAAAAACCATAACAAACTAACCAAAAAAATTTCTTTTTTTGCATTCATAAGATCCACTAGGATTTTGTTCTGTGCCTGTTTGTTATAGTATGCTTGGGCTTCTGCATTCAAGTTCTCAAGCCTTTTTAACATAATATCAATAACATCATCATTAAAACTATTATTGACATCAACACTTCCTAAAGCTACCTATTTTAATAAACTATCAATTTTTGTTGGCTTATGCTCCACCATTATGTACAATTGATATCGTTTACTATGTTTGCAGAAATGGGCATTTATTTCCTGAATTGATACTTTTGCCCAATGATCCCATATTTTTATTTCATCAAGGTTTGATAGAATAAATTCAATAACATAACCTTTAGTATTTTCTACCAATAAATTATAAATGGGAAAAAAAATGCATTGGTCATTAGTTTGAGGAATCTCATCCACAAGACTACCATCAGTGTCGTTTGGTGGTGATTAAAGTGGATGAGGTCACTATAAAGACTCTATGGGTTGAGATCCATGTATGATATCATGAGGGTTGAAATAATCCATGGGCATGCCACTATCAATGCCTAAATACTCATCATCTAGATCAATATTATGAAGTAGTGAAGTCTCAGTCATACTGGGAAGACCACCAACTGAAAAGTTTGGAAACTCAGACAATAAAAATTGAATCATGGCACCACTTTGAGCTATAAATGAGAATTAAAATCAATTAATTGACCAATTAAAAATAGTATATAATATTATAATTTAATTAAAAAAAAATTTGCACCTTATTATTTTTATCATTATTGTGACTATTGTTGTTGTTGTTGTTGCTATGGAAGAACTCTTAAATTTCTACTAGACCCACCTAGTGTGTGTAATATAGATTTTGTAAGATCCACTATATATGTAAATAACAAAGTCAAAATATTACAATTATAAAAGAGTATTCAATAAAATCAAATATAGTTTATGAAGGTATAATGGTAACATGAGTGGAGTGATGTGCAGGTGTCAGAGGTGTAATCAAACTCCATATTCACTTTCTTCTTATCAATTACTGCTCAAGCATTTGTGGAATAAATTTTTCATCACCTTCTATCTCTATTTATATTAAGGCCTCAGGAGGTTGACATCTTTTTCTTATAGCATTTCTTTTGTTAATCATCTCATATAAATTTTTTTGCAAGAAAAAGATGTTTTATTGAAAATGAACTATATCAATATTTATGTATTTATTTGAAATAGATAGATAGTTCAAAAATTCAAACTAACCTCATGTGCTTCCAGGGAGAGTGCATTGACAAATAATTTAGGATTAAGGGTAAAAGGAATAGGGTATGCTTGAAAATTTTAAATCGCTTCATAGTACAATGCAATAATATAATCACAAGAAGAAAACTAAGTATGTTCATTAGATAGAGCATAATTAAAACATCTTTTATTCTGCAAGAATAAAACTACACCAATTCAATGGTTGAGCACCCAGAGTATGAAGAATATAAACAAGAGCCCAGAATGGAAGATTAGATGGTCTACCCTGCAAAACAATTCTTTCTTGGAAAAATTCAATCATTCCCAATAGAAAAGGGTTTTTAACACATTCAATTTTGAGTCCTCTTTTACCACAACATTGAGGATTTGTAAAAAAAATACTACTTTAGATTCTAGAATAAAAGAATTAAAACTATTAGAAAATTAGTAATTATAAATTTAACAATACATACCATCCACTTGTAGTGAGTAATGGGAGTCTAAATACTTTTTGTCATCATCATTTAGTAAGGCCTTTATGGTGACCAGGTCCCCATCTTTAAAAGGTAGCCCTGTCAGCATTTGAATATCCTATGGATGGATTCCAAATGAAATATTCTGGGAGTCCAAGTTGATGTGAAACATGGAGGAAGAAGTATCAAATCTTTGAAACAAAACATTTAGGATAGGAATATCTTTGTCATACTGTGGCATGTAAATAATGTCACTAAACTTGCAAGGCTCGACCCACTCATTGTATGTGTCTGGTTGTTATAGAATCATTTGAATTATAGTACATGACAAATTCTAGAAAATGATTTTGGGGCTTCTGGTCACCCATGTGCCAACACCAAAAGAGGTTTGGGAAAAGAAAGCCATGAAATAAAATAGGGATTTGTAAGTCTTACCTCAGGAGTGGGACTTAGGGAAAAGAGGAAATTTTTTGAACTTGGTAGTAAAGGCTAAAATGGCAAAATGTGTAAAGTGAGTAGCATTTCTTATAGTTATAGGGTTGGAGGTGACAATGGGTAGATGTCTAGATATTGTGGGTGTTCACCAAAGATACCAATATCACAATTGAAAGGATCACATCACTTTGGTGTAGATGATCAACACATGTACACATTTCACACATTATCTTACACATATAAATAGCATAGACATTCACCATTTGCCTGCCATATAGGCACTATTGTTAGACACCCATTAAACCTTGTTATAAATGTGTCTAGGGTTGTATAGATGTCTAATTGAAAGGATGTGTGTCTAGACTAGCTCATAAAGGCATCTATCTAGATAAAATAGGCATTCACCCAAACCCAAAAAATCTCCTACCCAATTCTAATAGACGTTCATCCAATTTATGTAGGTGTGCATCTAATTCATATGGATGTATACCTAGGCAAAATAGCCACCCACCCAATCTTCATAGACTATACAAGCGTACATCTAGCCCAATCCACACAAGCATTCATCTAGACCCAAACAGTCATTTGCTCGATCTACACAAGCATCCATCTGGTTTAAATAGGCAGGCATTTAGTTTAAATAGGCATGCATCTTTTTTTTAAATAGGCATGCATCTTATCAAAATAGGCATATGTTTGGTACAAACAAGCATGCATCCAATCTACATATGTGTTCATTTGGCCTTGCAAAAGTGTGTGCCTCATTTCTAGATGCTTTCACCCAGCTTGAACTTTTGTTCACCTATAATTATGCTATGTGAATCTATTTCTTGGCATTCATAAATAATTGTAGGCATTGCATGATTCATCATATGACATCATGTGATTTGCCTTTACAATAATTTAGCTTCCAACTAGATTCACCACTATTATGAATCAGATTCACCTCAGGACCTTCACAAATTTTCCTATAGGGCCCACTAAAATGAACCTTAATTCTAGCTCAGCTAGACCCCATTTTCCATGCTTATTTCATCCCCTAGTATCTCATACCTATAGGACAATAGTGCCCAATTTGGACTATAGCATTGCAACCTAGGGTGTCCCATTTCTAATGATCCTATCTAATCACCTTTCGAGCCTAAATGACTATTTTCTCATGATTCCTCCTCTTCATTATGTCATCCTAGCATGAATCCATTTAACCCATGACCAATAGATCTCTATAAAATCCCATTCAAAGTTAATTTATAAGGGATTGGCAATTACCACAAAGTAAAGCATAGACACAAGCAAAACCACTAAGGCAAATTTTCCTATTCTTTGTATACAGTCATTCAATATAGCTATTATTATATTCAAACCCTCACACTAGTCTCTATCCACCTAGAGCATACCTAATTTATCAATTTTTTTCATCTTCATTACACTATTGCACAAAGCACATCAAGTGGGAGAACTACATATGGCTTGATCCCTCTTTAGAGTAATGATGTGTAGGTAGTGTGCCCACACAAGGGGTGTAGATATGCATTTAATGCATATTACACACACTAATCCCTCCCTCTTTCTCTACGTTTTTCATTAAAGTTCAAGCACAAAGAAGATCTAGGGTTGGAGATTAAATCATCTCTACAAGGAGTTTCATTGATAGTCATGACTTGAAATTTCATAGGTAGACCAATACAAGAACATCAGATAAAATCTAAAAATTTAGATCTCTATGACAAGTTTGGACAATAGCAATAGGACATGGACTATAACATTGGACCCTAAAGTGTCATGTTTTTTGTGCTCCTATCTTTTTGCCAAATGAAATCCAAATCCTAATTTTTAATAGTGTCCTAGTCCTACACAGCTAGTACTAGCTTTTATTTCAGTTGTATCAGCATAGTTTTAAACTAAGTTACATTTCTCCTATTTAATTACTATTTTTAGAAAGCTACAAAGGTCAAATAAATTATACAAATCAATAAGTTATTTATTACAATATTATATACTAATTTTACTATTCCAGACCCTTAACTAAATTAGGAATAATACTCCAATATTCCCAAAATAGTTAAATCATTTGGTGAACCCGACTTTGTTTGCACATGAAAACCCTAAAAACCTTAGGGTAAATTTTTGTTAATTATTATAATATTTTTTTGATTTTTTACTTGCCTATTTAAATTAGAAATTCAATTTAATTTTTAAAATTCCATAGAAATTATAAAAACTTATTTTTCTTCTAGGCCCTAGTTTCACATACTAGGTCCCTTTAAATGAAAATTTTAACAATATTTTTCTAATTTTTTACCTACATATTTAAATCAAAAATTCCATTCAATTTTTAAAATTTCATAGTAAATTTAAAAAAATATATATATCAATTTTTAAAAAAACCCTAGTTGCATATACTAGATCTTATTGCTTTTGAGGTATCACCTTACATGTTTGTGAGCTTTGTATCCTTTTTATGCATTTTTTAGTTTATCGTTTTTAGGTCTTTACATTTCCTATTTTTAGTACTCCATAGCACTTTGCTTACTATAAATTATTTAAAAAAAAAATCAATCAATTTTTAATTTGTTTTCCTACTTTAAAATGTCCCAATACACTAATTTTGATGAAATTGATAAAAGAGAACTTCAAGAACTCTTAACTAAACATCTTAACATGCAAGATGACATCTTTAAAATACTACAAGAGGAACAAAAAAAAGTGTAGAATTGTCAATCTTCTCAAACCATAGAGAAACCAGTTACACATGACACCACGAGAGAAACTATGTCTCAACAACCCCCTATAACAGCCCAACCTACCTCTATGCCACCACCAACTACAGCTAGTACATATTTATCTCTTGATGTGTTAGCACTTGTGTAAGAGATAAAATATCTTCAATCCAGGGTACTAAATCTGGATCAAGGTGCTTCTAGACCTAGACATGCCTTGTATTCTTTTTCTCTACTTCATACACCATTGGCATGTCATATTACTTCTACACCCCTACCATAAGGTTTTGTTCAATCCAAACTCACTCTATATGATGGAAAGGGTGATGTAGAGACACACTTGAGAGATTTTCATATATCGTGATTGGAATATGTGCCAAATGACTAGATAATAACCAAGCTATTTCTATATATCCTAAAGGATTATACTTTACAATAGTTCTATAGTCCACCTAATCAGTTGGTCAACATATTCAATCTTTTAGCCAACATGTTCCTAGATCATTTCAACATTAACATTGGTGATAAGGTTTCCTATATCTGAGTTTCACAATAGAATCAAAGATAAAATGAGCATCTCATAGACTATGTTCTTCGATATAAGACTATCTTGGCTAAGTTGACTAGCCCCATGGCCTATCAAGAGTTATAAGATATATTCGAATAGAGTCTTTTACTATCTTTGCATAAATCAATAATATTCAAATAATTCTCTTCCTTTACTAAGTTATGTCATACACTAAAGTAAAGGGAACTCAAACTAATTTCAATGGGCAAACTCAAGTACATGAGAATATAAAAAAATAAACAAGAGTAATAATAAAGTCCCATATAAAGTAAAGGTCAATAATAGCAAGAACCAAAATCAACCTATAGTTAATGCAGCTTTAGAGACCCTTTAACAAGTGGTTTTACCTACACCTCTTTGGTGAACCTTTTCCAATCTACCAGTATCTCCAACCAGTGTTTTATAGTAGTTATTGAAATGTAATATCATATCTCTCCCTCATTTTTTGTAAGCTGATCCAACAATGCCACTTCCATGGGGATGTGATCAAAATGCATTTTACAATTTTCATAGGGCACCAGGCCATATAATAAATAGATGCATCAGTTTGAAAGACAAGATACAGGAATTGATAGATGGTAATGTTATTGATCTTGGCACTTCAGTTGAGCCTCCTTAAGCAAAGCAAACATAGGATAAAGCTTTAAAAATATTCTCATATCCTTTCCCACATCTTTCTAAACAAGAGATAAGGGATATGTCAGGTGTTTATCATGCATATCATGTATATCCTCCACGTCGTATATATTAGGCACCTTTAATTGAGTCACATCCTTTGAGAAACATGATTAGTGTATACAATTCTAGAGTTCCATCTAGACCTTCAATATCCTTCTTAGAGTAAGAGATAGTTTAGGATGATTTGGATTACTATGCACTATTTATCAAAGCTTACATTAATAATCTTCCCATTCGTAGTGTTCTCATCGATAATGGATCTAGTGTGAACATGTGTACAATGACCATATTGCAACATTTGGGATATTCAGAGCAAGATATTACCCAAATGGATATAGTTATTAGTAGATTTAGTTGTAACATATAGAGTTCATTGGGTGAGATTATACTTACTCTACAAGTTGGTACAACACATATGGCCACACTATTTACTAATGTTCCCAGCGTAGGAATTTTTAATATGTTACTTGATCGATCATGTATTCAAAAACTTTGAGTAGTACCTTCTACAGTTCATAGATGCATGAAATTCACTCATGCTAACTAGGTTGTTATAGTTGGAGGAATGCCATATGAACTACCACTCCCCACTTTAGAGCCATCTACTATTTTTGTAGTCACTAGTTTTAGTTCGACAACTAGTTATAGTTTCTCCAGCAATTATAGTTCTTCCTCTAGTTTAGATTTGGACACAGTTGAAGCCTCCATCACTAGCATAGAGAGTTCGTACACTTCCATAGAGGTCTCTTTTAGAGAAACCATAGTTTCAAGATTCTAGATAACTTCCAACTAAAATATTCACACCCAAGGAAGTATCATTGAGGTTTCCTGCCTCTACACATAGAGCACATGTTTAGAGAGTTTCTCCTACTACCAAATGGGTCCCTAAGATCCCTATAGTTGCATCTACTTTGTAGAGTCATAAGGGACCCCAAAATTAGTTTCTACTTCAGATATTTTAGAGGATTTATAACATTTATAGATTTCAGAGCAACAATTTTAGTCCTTTCATCATGTTTCACAATCACGCATGATCCCTCTCCTTGATATAGAATACCATAATAGGGAGTCTCCCATGAGACTCATCAATTAGTATCATCTTTCCTTAGCCTTAATTCTACATAGTTTCTTTATGATTGATTGTACATATCTTATATGTAAAAAATACAAAAACATTCAAATATATCAAAAATTCAAAAACATTCAAATATGTCAAAATATTAAAAATAATATAACATTTCAAAATACCAAAAATATTTCAATTGTATGCATTATCCATGCTTTACATTTCTACTACCATGATAGACTTACATTTTTATTATAAGTTATTATTTATTGATTTATCTACATTACCATGCTTCACTTGATCTTCTTTGGGTGTGTACAATGACATCTAGATCCTTGATTGCTTCATTTATTGATTTACATAACTAGATGTGATTGTATTTCTCAATTCCTATTTTATCTCCTATATATGATTTAGGACATTTACTAATGTCCTTTGCTTCTATTCTTATGTGTGCCTTAGGACATTTTCCAATGTCCTTTGCTTGTAATCTTCCATGTGCTTGTGGCCCTTGTGTCAATCTTACTTGTTTTGAATTGTATGTGTATGTGGCATTTTAACATGACTTATATGTTTGATTTCTAGTTTGAGTGATATGTGCCCATGTCCCTTATTTTCTTGGCTTTGTGGCCACTCTTGTATGCTTCTTGCTTCTTGCCTTGTGTACTTATTTTTTATTTGCCTCTTACTATTTGTAATTCTATGATCCACATCATGCATTATCTTGCTTTTTTAGTTGCCATGATGGACATCATGCTCCATCCTTCCTTGACAACTAAAAATTAGCAACTAATATATAACACTTCCAATTCTTATTCAATATATTTCATATGATATTACATTTTTATATCTATCTAGACATACCCTATTGATCTAATGATCTCTCTTTCAAACTATGTTATATCTTGAGACATCATTTTGATTATCGTTGCTATATCATGTATTTCATATCATAACACACTTATAAGGCTATTTCTTCTAAGGGAAATCATTATAGGTTCTTCATTCCTACCCTCAAAAAAGGGAAAAATAAATAGGGGTTTTGTCACAGAGATTAGAGCTCCTACCAGTTGAAAAATTAGTTTTAGAACACTCAAAACAATAATCAGAGGTCAAACCAGGCAGAATAGACTAGAAAAATAGTGATGATTATAGAATAGTCCTTAGTTTCAACAAAAGACAACATTGTCATACATATATAATAGTGTTGGATAGTAGGATGTCCTATTTCTAGCACTCCTATCTAAATAGCAAAAAATACAAATTTTATAGAAATAGGAAGAAAGGTAAGCTTAGATATAGTTTTGCACATACATACCAATTTAGATTTAGTAGTTTTAGTATGGTTTTTTTAGAGAATCTATATTTAAGGGGCCCGATGAACAACATAATGGCTCTTATTTCTATTTTTAGATTGGGTACTTGGTATAACTTCTAGATCAAAATTCATGTTAAAAATACTAGTGATTGGGGGTAATGTGCATGGCACATTTGACTTCTTTTCTTTTCAAGTTTAGTATATTACCTAGGAATTCTTAGTAGTTATGTGTCTTATTTGGTCTATAGGTGCTTGGCATAATTTTAGAGTGGTTTTCATACAAGCCTAACCTCCATATTCTTGAGTGGATTCAACATAAACCTAATTTCCAATTTTGGTGTGGCTTTCATACAATCCTAATCTCCTCGTTCTAGAGTTAGCCAAGATTGGCCTAGTTTACAATACACATTTAGTTATCCATGCCACATTTTCAGATTACAAAGCATTCATAAGATTTAGAAGCCACCTCATATGACACACATTCATACTAGTATCAATTTATACCTTTACTTCACATGGTAACGATGGAGCCAAAAGGCTAACCTTTATATTCTTAAGCCACCTACTCCAAGGGATTGGACACATAGCCCAAACATAAATTAGTATATGCATGACCACCTAGCTTCACTTAGTAGGTGATGATGGAGCCAAAGGGCCAACCTTTGTATTCTCAAGCCACTCTTAGGTAATTTATCAATTAGCTATGATCATAATATTACTCTTGGTATAACATAACCCAACATTACTTAGCATCATCTAGCATCACCCAGCATCACAATAGGATTTGTATTAATTTATGTACATGATGATGTGTATTTGTTCATTTATCTTCCTCTCTCTTTTACCCTACTTTGTATGTTATTATTTTAGATATAGTGTATCTAATAAGAAATTATCTACTTCTAATTTTATTTTATAGATTTATACATCATGATATGCTCTCTCTATGCACATCCAACATCACATAGCTTCATGGGCTTCACTTTTATAGGTCAATTTAGGTACTCTTTCTATTATTATTTTATCCTAGCATTTCACTTTTATGCATCACTAGAATAAAGTGGGGGAAATGTAGTCGTATAAAATGTCAAAATTGGTAGCTTGAGTGTGGTTTGTGACACCTAACCCATAACTCCCTCTTATATTCTCTCTTGACCCTTTTAGGCACCTTTTTGATGATTTATAATCATCCGTAGGCTTTTGAGACCTGATTATAGATCAACTAAACCATCTTTTGTATGTTTATTCCATCCCATAGGGTCCTATGCTTATAAGACAATAGCACCTAAATTGGACTATAGCACTGGAACCTAGGGTGTCCCATTTCCATCACTCTTGTCCAATCACCTTTTTATCCCAAATAATCATTATTTATTGATTCTTCCTCTTCATTATTTTAGCCTAATTTGAATACATTTAACCCATGACCAATAGATCTCTATAAAATCTCATTCAAAGTTTGTTTAAAAGGTGTTGGCAATTATCACAAAGTAAAGCATAGAATACAAGAAAAACCACTAAAGCAAATTTTCCTATTCTTTATATACAACCATCCAATATAATTATCAACATATTCAAACACTCACACTACTCCCTAGCCACCTCAATTACACATAGTTTAACATTTTTTTGCATCTTCATTACACTATTGCACAAAGCACATCAAGTGGGAGAACTTCATATGGCTTGATCCCTCTTTAGAGTATTGGTATGTAATAGCATGTTTATACAGGGGGTGTGGATACATGTTTAGATCATCTTACCCACACTAACCCCCATATTTCTAAATGTTTTTCATTCAAGTTTAAGCATAATAAAAATATAGGGTTGAAGATTAAATCAACTCTACAAGGATCTTCATCAATAGTCAAGACTTGAAATTTCACAGGCAGACTAATACAAGAATAATAGACAAAACTTAGAAAATTTATATCTTTATAACTAGTTTGGACAATAATAGTAGGACCTAGACTATAGCACTAGACCCAAAGTGTCCTTTTTTGGGCACTCCTATCCTTTTGCCAAATTAAAGATATATCCTAATTTATGATAATGTCTCAGACCTGCATAGTCAGTACTAGCTTCTGTTTCAATTGTATCAGCATAGTTTTAAGCTAAGTTACATTTCTCCTATTTTATTACTATTTTTAGATAGTTATGATGTTAAATAAATTATACAAATCAATACTTTATTTAATGTAATATTATTTATTGCTTTTAATATTCTAGACCATTAATTAAATTAGGAATAATACTCCAATATTCTCAAAATAGTTAAATCAAATGGTCATTAATACTCAAACCATGGTCACTTCTCCGTTGGTGACTAATCAGCTTGATAATCTAGACCCCAATGGGTCTACAGTTCAAACTCTACTTCATGTTATAAAGACCATGGAAGATTAGGTTACAAATATTGAACAAAAGGATTTAAACTATCCGTATGCTATTTATTCCTAAGATGTGTTGCATAACCCTCTTTCACTTGAGACAACTTTCCACCCTTTCCCAACTGGTTTTGTTGTACCTATGTTCCCATTTTATGATTATAAGGGTGATCTTGAGTAGAATTTTTTATCTTTCTATATGGCATGCCTTGAATATACTTGTAATGATAGGCCTTTGACCTAATTATTTCCAATGATCCTCAAGGGCTATGTTTTGAGTTGGTTAAATGATTTACCTCTCTAATCCATGAAAGCATTCAAACTTATTTTACATTAGTTTTTACAACCCTTCTCTATTAAAATTACTAAAAATTTTCCATTATTTATATTACAAAAATAAAACAAGGAACCAATGAATATATCAAAGAATTTGTCTTTAGGAACATGGTAATGTTGGCTAAAATGACCAATTATATGGTAGATAAATGAATTTCACACATATTCAAATAAACTTTACTTGTTCCTTTACATTACTCAATTGTCTTTTAGAAAAATAAATACTTTGATGACTTATGCCATGTTCTTTGGGACCATGAAAAGAAAATTATCTCATTAAATAAACTAAAGTATGTAGAAAACACACTGACTACATATGCATCTAATACCAAGTTTAGAATGAAAAAAATTATAAGGCAAAACCTAATGAGCCTCAAAAGGTAAAAAACATCATTGTTAATATAATTTAATAATAGTGTAATCAACTTATTTTATCTAATACACCAAGGAGATAGTTCTCATGCTTACCTGAGTCTCCATCTTCATCACTCGCATGGTTAGTGGAGTGTCATCTTATATCTCTCCCTCATGTTATAGTGGTTGATATTATTATACCTTTACCCAAAGGGTACGATGAAAATTCTTATTTTAATAATCACCAAGGCCCTAGGCATTTTAAAAACATATATTTTACATTTAAGCATAAGATCCAAGACCTCATCAATGACCAAAAAAATTTATTTGATGATCCTTCAAATGAATCAGGTTCACAACCTAGCGATCACCAATAATAGAATATATTCAACAATACTTTTCAAGACCATTCTAAGAAGGATACAAAGGTTCAAATAGTATATAAAACGCATCCTCCTCCATCACACTATTAACACCCACTAAATGGGATTATTAGTACCTATACACACCATAAAACTCCTATGGTTTAGAGGACTTATATTAATTTTGATGATATAGGATGTTTACTTTGATATTTATTATTTATTTATTCGATCATAACTTGATCATCAAACTATACAGTGTTATTAATGATAATGATTAAATTGATAAATTTTTCACCATGAAATTATGTATGTACTTGGAAAATACTCATCGTGATTTACACACTTCAACTAAACTAGTTAGAGCATTTGATGGGACATCACAATAGGGTCTTGGTAAAATTTACTTACATTTAAAAATGGGTCCCACACATGTGGTTACTACCTCTTTTAGTCATAAAATTCATATGTTTCTTTGATATGTTATTGGGATGCATTTGGATGCATAATCTTGGAGCAATACCTTCTATTTTGTATGCATATCTTAATTACATTCATGCCAATCAAGTAATTACAATTTTTAGATTTTCATAAGATAATTATCTTGAAAAACATAAATTCATACCTAGATAGTTAATTATGAAGCTTAATAAGGTTAATCCACCATAAAATGGTATGTAATAGGTAATCCACTTTACTAGATGGCTAACATTTGAGAAACCTGTGCATCAAAGACATACAGTGGATTCCACAAAATAATCATATGTTATTCACCATATTTATATATCTAGAGCACCTACAAATATTCTTATCACTATAATTACAAACAATGATTAGATCACTCAATGATAGGTTCTATAAACCCCTGTTACTCCTAATATTTCTTCACAACCACAAACTCCCATTATACATACGTATAACATCACAATTACTATAGTGATCAATACTACACATATTTATGATCCTTGGTAGTACTAATAATTTATGTAACTAGGTACTGAGCTTGAAGATACTTATGGGCATCCATTGGATGGGATCATAGGGTAGTTTCTTCACATATTCATAACATACCCAAAAAAAATCAAAAATATTTTTAGCATCTACATATTATATTATCTCCTTGTAATTATATGTATTATTTACATGCTTATGGATAGCATATCTATTACATCTACATACACATGTGTTTAATACTTCTATTTGAGTGCGATATAGGCACACACATATGCATGTTTTATGCACTTTTAGATGTTGGGATTTCCATCTACTCACATTACTAACACACTGGGGGAATATGTCATGTCTTATTAATAAAATAAAAATCAAAAAATTCATATCTAAAATTAACTTTTTATTAGGAAATTTTTTTGTATGGGATATGCCATTTTTACACTAGCTAGTCAACCTAGATTTTGGCTATTTTTTTAGAAATACCACAATAAATTAGATATAAAACATATGGAATATTTTATTGAATTAAAATAATTCTAAAAAAATTAAAAATTACTATATATACTCCCCACAATAGTTTTATGATGAAATATAATGTTTAGGCAAAACCATTCCCCTTTCCACACACATGCACTACAAAGATTTTTCACAACATATTATCAATTTACAATATTTATAGAATAAATATGTAAAACACATTAAAATATTGAAATAAACTTAACTCACTTTTTAAATACACTAGATATCTATTGAAAAAACCTATAATTCTAAAACAAAAACTTCAACTCCACTCACACCAATAATATGAATAAATATTGAACATTTGTTAAAATCTACACTCCTTTAAGCTCTGTAACAAATCTTGTGTGGAATTATATCCCACGGTCATAATATTTTTCCCTAAAATCATTGGTATACATTGGTTTTTTACAAAATACCACTTTCGTCCAATATTTTTCATTCTAGGATGATTTGAAAGACAATGTATGCATATTTTTCAGCAAGAGACAATTATCAATTTGGAAAAAACTCCTTCATAATGAAATTATGGAATATCAATAACCAAGAGGGACTAAATTGGTGAAAAAATCCATATCCTTGATTTAAAAAAGCAAAAATTTAATTATAAAAATCCATTAGTTGTCATCTTTCTCCACTTTCCATAATTTTATGTAATTTTATTATTTATGCTTTTGTCTTATTCCCAAAATTTATGGAATTGCCAACTTTTCTAGAGGATAAGAATGCAAATTTTATTTAAAACACACCTCATTACATGTATCCTTAAAATACCATGCCCCACTTTGGCTAATAAATCATTCAATAATAATAAATTATTAATTACTTGGCCCTTATTATCAAAATTAAGAAATAATGAATATTTTGCATCCAAATAATCAGTATTAAATAAAATTATTTTCCTAAATCTTTCCTTATTCCATTGAAAAAATTGGAGTGGGAATTTTTACCATGAAAAAAATTAATTAAAAATGGTACATGATAAGTTTTCCCTTGCCAAAATTTCTTGTCCTCAAGCAATTGCAATTCAAGTTTCTAAGGAATCACCATATCAATATGATGATTTATACCATGTTTTATATAGAGTATAAATCGTGTACCTATGATATTATTTATATTCTACCAAATAACATTGTGCAAACTAGAATATTCAAGTATCACAATGCCAATCAAACTATTTTTCCCATGTAATTTGAAACCTATATATGTCAAATGAGACATTTCTTGCTATAGTGCACTATAAAATCTATTATTTCTATCATCCATAACATTCTTATACAAGTCATATAACTTAATCACCTCTTTGAAGAATAATTTTCTCTCATAAGAATACATATCAAATAAGTGTTCAATACTTATCAAATCATAGGTGCAATTATGAAGGAAATCTATAATTCAATGCATGATTAAACCTTTCCATTCTTGATTTAAATAAAGTAATGAAGACATCCAACTTATTGTATATTATTTTATATGTAGGAGAATGATATCTTCTCTCCAAATCTCAAGTTTATATATATCTCCTTAAGATATTCTATAAATTCTCAAATTACATCATTGATGTGCATTTCATATAGCTCATCATATCTATATAAACTATCCATATAGTGTTGCCTTTGGTTGTATATCCTATTACATTTAATATTTAAAGTCTGATCTAAGTAGGATATAAATGCAATTTTTCTTTGTTTGTATTTAATTTATTATTTATTTTTTACCTTGTTATTATGTCTAACTTGGATGAACAAAATTGTTTAGAGTATCGAAATACATCCCAAGGATGGGGTAATTTTGAGTATAGCAACACATCCCAATGATGGAGTAGTTTTGAGAAGGCAACACATATTTTTGACAAATCTTTTGGCTTCAATTTTGAGTATTTAGCAAGTGATCTTTGAACATCTAATGCTTTGAAGATACTCCAAATATGTTCTAGAATTGCTCTGAAGATGCTTTGGGTGTGATACGAAGACATATACAACAAGCTTCAAAGAAGTCTAAGAATGCTCTAATGACCTATACAAGTTGCTTTGAAGACCTATACAGGATGATCCAAAGATCCCTATATCTACTTTGAAGACGAGCTGGATCCTAATGCTCAAAATAGTAATTATGTGGATTTTTGTAAATAGACTGTCTATATTTAGATGTCTTATTTTAGAGATTATCATTCATGGTAATGGCTTAAACAGTTTGTAGATATTTGTATTTTTATTTTGTAAATCAGATAAGTATCTTCATATTAGACTTTTTTTTATCTATAGCTATTTGAGTCAGTTTCAATGCCTTCCTAGAAGCATGGGATCTAACATCTATATTGTCTATATTTTGAATAAACAGATTTGGGAATTAATATCACCAATATTTTATATCCAATGAATAGATGATAAGATATGTTTAAATCCACATCTCCTTTTCATTTTATGGAGTTCCTAATTTCAAATTTGTTGAAGTTGAATAAATTTGGAAACATAGTTCAGCATATTATATTCATATATGTTCTTTTGAATGAAATAGAGATCAACATTTTCCTTTATTTTTGATTCAATTAATTCATATTCTGAGGAAGGAACAAGGGTCCACTTCTCTCCAAGGATCAAGATCAATTTTTACATTTTAGTTTACTAGTTTAGAAAGTATTTATTAATTCAAATATATTTCATTCATTGCATATTGTAATTTCCTTCTAACCACAATAGTGATTTCTTATAATGCAGAGTAATTTCACTTCCAAGCAAAGAGTGATTATTTTAAAATGCAAGTATGAATTTCATTTCCAAAATCAAGTGTGATTTCCTTTTCCAAAAGTAATTGTGTATTTCCTTTCATGCAAGAGTGTTTTATTTATATGCAAGAATATTTCAATTCAATACAAACAAGTTTCTTTTATACAAGAGTGTGTTTCTCAAACTAGATTAAGTTTGTTAATTCATCTCATATTCAAAATTTAGCTCTAACTATTTAATTTATAATAAACATTATTCTCATATTTTTAACATCACATTGTTATACCTAGCTAGGAAATTTGAGTGAGGACATTAAATGGTTTATGCCAAATGTTTATGTTTTGGATGTTGATAGTGTGAATAATTAACAAATAGTTTAGATTTAGTTTCTTGCAGATTATAATTAGAGTTTGATTTATTATTTTTAGAATTTAGAAAGCACAAGAAGTAAAATCCATCAAATAATGAACTATACAACTCTAATATCAAATGGTCTCACTACAAATAGTCATCGAATACTACCCTATTTGAAAATGGCACTAATCAATTGATTGGTTAAATCAGTGTTATGATGATAGTCTATCATTTTTGGTGACATTTTCTAGAACACAAACTCATTAATAAGTGTTATTGAGATATTACATTAGAGTTATACATGGAAATACAAAAACATTCATAAAATTCAAAAACACAAAAATAATTCAAGAATATTTAGATTTATGAACCAGCCAAGAGATTCTCAAGGACATTTTATCTCTAAGGGATCCCAAATAAAGAAAGAAGAAGAGAGGCTCCAATTCTTTTTGGAAATATCAAGAAGTGAAAGAAAGACACTTGAGAGCTATTTTTCTAATTCCTCTCCTGAAATGGGTTCATCCTCACAAATATATCCTAAAATATGGATCATATTTTGAACATCATCTTGTATAGAGAGAATTGATATTTAAAAACCTATTTATGAAATAGTTTATCCACAAGCCCTATAATAAGAAGTGTTGATCAAAGTATCTCCTCTTAAGATATACCATAGATTAAGCACCTAAGAAGCAAATTTAGATTGGATTGATAACCAAAGTTCATAATAAGACATGGGAGATGAACATGCACATGTGGAAAGCCCTAGACATCAACCCCAATAGGATAGAACTTTCTTTATCTAATCAGTCTAGGTCCTAATGATAGAAATTCCATGAAAAAAATTTCATCATCCATTTTACCTACTTTTAGAGGTAAATCCTTAGAGGATATAAATCAATTCCTTTTTGAGTTTCAATTTCTTTGCCACACCTATGCTTATGTCACATATAATCAAAAGGTGAAACTATTCCCATCAACACTCAAGGATGCAACCATGCGATGGTTCATGGGCCTTAAGGGTAATTCCATAACCGCTTGGGATGAAATAAAAACTATATTTTTAGACAAATATAAATATTATTACATATTTATAAAATGAAAGGAAGAGTTTTTCAAGATCAAGCAAGAAGAAAATGAAACCTTAGAATATTACCTTGACTAATTTATATTTACCCATAAAAGGAGTAGTTATTGACTCATTGAGGGGGTTTTTAAAGTAGTGTTTCTCAAAGGGTTAGATGATGATGTACAAGATACCTTGAATCTCATGGGAAAGGGTGGCATTAATAAGTTAACCTTTTATCAAATTTTAGCATTATGTACCAATTACTTGAAAATAAGACCTAGTATAAGGAAATCAAGGTTAGGAAAATCACCTAAGATTGGTTAAGTAATGGAAGAGTTTGTCAATTTCAAAATAGAAATTATAGTGTAATTGACATCTACTTTAGATAGCCTTGAACTAAAATCCAATGCTACCAACTTTGAACAGTTTTCAATCTATTGTCTTACATTTAGACTCAGACATGTGGTAAAATATTTCCCCTTCGACAAAATAGAGGTCTTTGGTATTTGTGATCTAGATCATTATACCAAAAATTTCAAACACATTTTTACTATAATAAATTAAGTGAAATAACTAACACATGCCATTGTGGAAGTAAATTTCATTCAAATATAAGGAAACTAGTAATCCCAGCCTCAAAATTAGTTTTGTCCTAGATTTCCTCCTAATCCATGGATAGCACCATGGGCTAGACATGTCACACCACAAATCTAGAGACCACCATAACCACAACCATGGGGTACTCAAAAATGGATGAAATATATGTGGGGAATACCTTATAGTCATGTTTAGGCATATTAACAAAATCAAAAACCACATTGGGTAGAAAAGCCACAATAGCAATGATCAAACCAATAGTATCAATTCCATAGTATGCCTTGATGTCTCCACAACCTAAACTACCACTATTTGAGTAGAAGTATAACCAACCATACCTACTTTAGTTATATAAAATGTAAAAAATGGTAACTTGAGCGTGGTTAAAGACAACCAACCCATAAGTCCCTCTTTCTTACTCTCATAACCCTCATAGGCATCTTTTCATTGATTCCCAGGCATCTATAGCCTTCCAGACTTTATCCCAGCTAAGCTAGACCCCTCTTTCCATATCAGATCCATCCCCTCAAGTCTTATCTACTCATTATAATATAACCACATTAGTAATATAGCATTGGTGCCACTCTTGTCTACTTCTGGCACTCTTGCCCAACTCTATTTCTGGCCCTAATGGTCAATATCTTCTAATTTATAATCCTTATCCTTGTTAGCATAATGTGATCACATTCAATCCATGACCAATAGATCCCTATAAAATCTCTTTCAAAGATCATTTGGAAAGGGTTGGAAATTATCACTAACAAGCAAGAATACTCAAGATATCTTCCCTATTCTCTACATACAACCAGCCAACACATTTACAAGATTATTCAAATCCTTACACCAATCCCTAGCCACCAAAATCACATCTATTTTATCATTATACATCTTCATACACATAATTTCATAAAGCACATCAAGTTGGAGAACTACATATGGCTTGATCCCTCTTCAGAGTATTGTTATATAGGTAGCGTACCCACATAAGAAGTTTAGATACACGTCCAGTAAATATTACATACACTAACCCCCCTCTTTCATAATATTAATCAAATTATAATGGAAGATAGGGTTTGAAGAGAAAATATTCTCTATAGGTATCTCTATAGACTTCTAGCTATCAAAAATTCATGGACAGAGTCATACAAACCTAGCGAACAAAACCTAGAAATCTTAATTCCTTAGGAAAAAAATTATAGAGATGGAATACAGCACTGATGCCACTCTTATCTACTTTTAGTGCTCCTATCCAATTACAAAATGAAGACTAGATCTTAGTTTGTGATAGTGTCCCAATCCTACATAGTGAATTCTAGCCTTTGTCTTAGTTGGATCAGTCAATTTCCATTTAAGTCTTGTTTTCTTTTCCTTATTACTATTTTTATAAAGGCAAAATTTTCAATTTAATCTACACAAATTAGTATATTAATTATTTCATATTTATTTAGTAGTTTTACTAATCATACGCTTCAACTAAATAAGCAATAATACACCAATATTTCCAAAAATTGTTAAATCATTTAGTGAACCTAACTTACTTTGTTTGCACATAAAAACCCTAAAAACCCTAGGGTACATTTCCTAATGATTTTTTTTTTTTTTTTTTTGATTTTTTACCTACATAATAAAATAAAAAATTCACATTAAATTTTAAAATTTCATAGTAATTTTGAAATAATTTTCTTTCAAACCCTAGTTTCCCATACTAGGTCCCACTTTTTTTCCAATAATTTTTCAATGATGTCTAGATTTTTTACTAGCATATTAAAATTAAAAATTCATTTCTAATTTCAAAATTCAATATTAATTCTCAAAAATGTTTATTTTTTAAAAACCTAGTTGCATTTACTAGATCCCTTTAAATCACAATTTTTTTAATAAATTTCTAATTTTTTTACTTGCATACCTAACTCAAAAATTCACTTTAAATTAAAAAATTTTATAGTAATTTTTAAAATAATCATCTTTAAAATCCTAGTTGCATGTACTAGCTCTTATTTACTTCTTCAGGTATCACCTTACATCTAAAATCAGATTTCAAAAATAGATCTCACTTATTTTTAAATATTTATTACATTTTTAACAAATAATAAGGAGACCATACTTGGTCCTATCATGTACATGAGTGATGAAGTTGCCATATGCTAATACAAATCTTTATTCTTTGATTTTTATGTCTATTTTTCATAATATGGGATGATATTAAAAAATTCATGGTTAAACATAGTAAGATACCTCTCCTTCAAAGCAAAGTTTACTTGTCTTTAATACAAGGTTTCACCTCTTGCTTTCTATCAATCATATGGAAAAAATTTCAAGTTTATCAAGCTAAACACATTAAAAATGTCATCATATATGTCAAAATTTCTTATGCATTCATGCACAAATTCATACTTTCTATCTCTCATATGGACATTTTTTTTATTTTATCATGCTAAACACATTAGAAATATCATAGCACATGTCAAAGTTCTTTATGCATTAGTGCACAATTCGATGCTCTATGTCCCTTGTTTGGTAACTCTCATGTGGAATATTATTTATGTTCATATTGGTATTCAACTTATAACTCCAATTACATGCATTTTATCCCACATACATGGGTTCTACCTAGGGGATCCATTGAATAAGCTAACAACCACCTATCAAGTTTTAATGTCATATCTTATGCACAGGAAATAGTTTCATTCTCCTCTTCTCCCCCAAGAGGGTGATAACTACTTTCCCTTTAAGTAGTTTTATGTTATCACCCCTCTAAAAGGTGAGGCAAACCATACTATTATTCCTAATGCATACATTTAACTTATAGCTTCTTTAAAACCTCTTCAACATTTGTGCTTACATGTTCAATAAGAAGCAACTAGGGCTTGCACTTGTGAGACTCTAAGGGATCAAATCACCACTATGATCAATTCAATGTTAGATTTACAAATTTAGAATTTTATATTGCATGACAAGATCATAACATTGGAAACTAAAATTATAATACAAAAGCCTCAAAAGCACCCTAGTGTCAATCATATATATACACCTTTATCTAGTTTATTGGTTGCATGCAATGTTACATATCAAAATAAGAAATCACAACAAAGTAACTCTACAACTAGAGAATCAAAAGGAATTGAAAGATCACATAAGAGTCAAGTGAGGTACTAAGGCAAATGATTAAATCTAAGTTGATCAAACTACCTCCTCTACATCTAATAAGAATATCCAGATATTATTGTGCATATCATAAAATGCATGAGCATCGCATAGATTCATGTTTGGAATTTAAACCAAATATACAATAGATAGTTTCTAATTAGGATCCTATACAAGGTAAATTAGTCAAGCAATCCATAGTGACACAGGAACACACTCACAAAGTGTCAAACTTAGAAATAGTATAAAAGTGGTTACTAAAGCATAACTCAAAATAAGAAAAAGATCAAAAAAAAAAATCAAAGCAACAAATATTAACAAAATCATAGGTAAATCATGAAAAAGATACAAATCTACCTCTCCAAAATGAGGCTTAAATTTCAAAGTAGTATGATTATGGTCAAAAATATCTACAACAATTTGATTTTCAAGGTCAAGGGTTGGGCAAGTATGCTCGAGGCATCACTACTCCTATTCTATAAATTGATAATGTTTGTCACCAAGGTTGAGATTTATTGAACATCTTAAGGAAAATCATTCACAAACACAATTTATCAAAATAAAATATCTAGATATAACAAAATCCAACATTAGCATTTGATTGGTTTAAAATAAAGATGATATTGATGAGTGGAATAATATAGGTTATTATGATTTCCAAAATACCAACAATGAATCCAAATATTTAGAATCATATTCAAAGCCATTCCCTCATGCTTCACAATCACATGTGATTCTTTTATTTGATATATGACACCATGATAGGGAGTCTCCCATGAGACTCATTTGATAGTATTATTTCTTTTTAGTATTACTTTTACATAGTATCTTTTTGCTTACTTGTACATAACTTCTTTTTAATTTCTTGTAAATAGTTTGTATGATTGATTATACATAACTTATATCAAAAATACAAAACAAATACAAAATTTTAATATACAAAAACATTCAAATATTTCAAAACACCAAAAAAAAATTTGATTGTATGCATCATCCATGCTTTACACTTATGCTTTAATGCTAGAATTACATCTTCTATTACATACTATTGTTTGTTAATTTATCTACATTATTGTGCTTCACTTGATCTTCTTCTAGTGTGTGAAACAATATCTAGATCCTTGATTACTTCACTCTACCCATTGAGGGGACATCCTAATTTTACATTCGAGAGATACATTGATATACATGCCCACTGGGGGAAACTTCTAAATGACTACACCATCTAAGTTATGGCATTCCTACACCACACACTCTAGTTATCATGTTTATGGACATTATTTACTAGCTTATACAGATTACTCTATTGACACTCACTAGTATATAACACTTGTGTATTTCTTAGCATATACCTAGTCTTGTATTAACATGTCTTGCATACTTTCACTTCTTTCTTTGATTATTTAGATGTGATTATATTTCAATTTATTATTTTCCTTCCTTTGTTGCTTTGTATATCTAGACATGATTGCATTTCTTAGTTCCTATTTTTCTCTTATAAGTGCCGGAGGACATTTGCCAATGTCTTTTGCCTGTACTCTTGTATATGATTGTGGATTCCATGCCAACTTTACTTGTTTCAATTGTATGTGTATGTGGGATTTGAACATGCCTTGTATGTTTGCCTTCCAGTATGAGAGATATGTGCCCATTTCCCTTGTATATGTGGACCCTTGGCCACGTTTGTATGCTTCTTACTTCTTTCCTAGTGTGTTTGTTGTTTTTTTTCTTCTCATTATTTATAATGCCATGATCCACATCACGCATTATCTTGCTTTATTGGATGCCATGATGGACATCATGCTTCATTACTCTAATGAATAACTAAAAACTAACTAGACTTTCATTTCTAGTTTAATACATTATACATGTTATTACACTTTTATATCCATCTAGTCATACCCCTATTGATCTAAAAATCTCTCAATACAAATCATGTTATATCTTGAGATATCTTGTCAATTATCATTACTATATCATATATCTTTGTATCATAACACACTTATAAGGACCTTTCTTCTAAGGATAGTCATTGCAGGGTCTTCATTCCTACCATAATAAGAGGGGGAAACAAATAGTGGTTTTGTCATAGAGATCAGGGCTCTTAACAGTCAAAAATCCATCTTTTACAACACCTAAAACAATAATCAGATATCAAAATTATTAGAATAGACTAGGTAGACAACGAGAATATCAAAATAGTTACCACATTTAGCCCAAGACAATAGTTCCCAACTTGGACTATAGAGAAAGTACCACTAGTGTCTACTTTTGGTGCTCTTTTCCAAATAACAAAAAAACCAAACTTTTCATAAGCAGGAAGAAAAGTAGGTTAGCTACATTTTTTGCATAGTTAGACTAGTTTAGAATCAATAGTTTTTAGTACACTTTTACTTAGAGAATCTAGATATAGGGGGTATCATGCATGAAATGATGGCTCTCACTTCCAATTTTAGACATGGTAGGTGATATAACTTCTTTATTAGAATCCATGTTCCAAACACCAGTGATTATGGGTAATGAGCACGACACGTTTATTTTCTTTTCTTTTTTAAATTTATTATTACCTAGGAATTTATATAAGTTGTGTACCTTATTCCATCTGTAGGTGGTTGGCATCATTTTCAAAAAAAATTCATACAATCCAACTTTCACATTCCTGAGTTCTTGTAGGGCTTTCATAGAAGCCTAGTGCACCAATGTTGAAGTGGCTTTCATACTAGCCTAATCTCCATCTTTCAAAGTGGCCAAGAGTGGCCTAGTTTTTAGCATACATTTGGCTATCCATGCCATAATTTTCATATTATAAATCATTCATGAGATTTAGGATCCATCTCATATGACACACATTTCATATCGGTATCAGTCCATAGCTTCACTTCACGGGGCAATGATGGAGCCAAAGGACTAGTTAACCTTTATATTATTAAGCCACCCACTCAAAGGGACTAGATACATAGTCCAAACATTGATCAGCACACACATGATCTCCTATATTCACTTTTTGGGTGATGATGGATCCAAAATAATAGCCAACCTCTACGTTCTTGAGACACTTTTGGGGAATTGAGTACTCAGCTCCATTCACAATATTACTCTTGGTTCAACACACATATAGCATCACTTAGCATCACAATAGATTTTCACTTTACAATGTTCTCTCTTTATGCACACCCAACATCACATACCTTCATGAGTTTCACCCTTGTAGGTAAGTTCATATATGCCTTTTATGTTTCCTTAATCCTAGTATTTTACTTCATTGCATAACTAGAATAAAGGGGGAAATGTAGTCATATAAAATGTAAAAATTGGTAACTTGAGTGTGGTTAAAGACACCCAACCCATAGGTCTATTTTTCTTGCTCTCATAACCCTCATAAGCATCTTTTCACTAATTTGTAGTCATTTTTAGCCTTCTTGACTTGATCCCAGTTGAGTTAGACCCCTCTTTCCATCATAGATCCATTCCCCCTAGGTCTCATCTACTCAAGATAATAGTGCCACACAAGGATTATAGCATCGGTGCCAATCTTATTCACTTTTGGTGCTCTTGTCTAAATATATTTTTGGCCTCAATAGTCAATTTCTTCTTATTCCCCATCCTTCTCCTTATCGGCCTAATATGAGCACATTCAAACCATGACCAATAGATCCTTATAAAATCCCATTCAAATATCATATGGAAAGGGTTGGTAATTATCATAAGAAATCAAGAATACAAGCAAGACTACTCAAGCAATCTTCCCTATTCTCTGTATACATCTAACCAACACACTTACAAGCTTATTCAAATCCTTACACCAGTCTGTAGCCACCTCAATCATATCCAATTTATCATTCTACATATTCATACACATGATTTCATAAAGCACATCAAGCTGAAGAACTACATATCGCTTGATCCCTCTTTAGAGTATTGGTATGTAGGCAACATGTCCACACAAGGGGTGTAGATCCACATCTAGTGAATCTTACACACACTAACCACCCCTAATTCTTGAAATTGATCAAAGCACAATGGAACATAGGGTTTGAAGATAAAATCTACTATATAAGGAGCTCTATATACTTCTAGCTACTAAAACTTCATGAATAGTTTCACATAGACCTAGTAAATAAAACCATGAAGATTCAAATCTTTAGGGCAATAGTGGTATAGGTGGACTATAGCACTAGTTCCACTCTTATCCATTTTTGGCACTCTGATCAAATTATAAAATGAAGACTAGATATTAATTTATGATAGTGTCTCAGTCTTGCATGTTGAATTTTAGCCTCTATCTCAGTTAGATCAGTCAGTTTCTAACTAAGTCTTGTTTTATTTCCCTTATTACTATTTTTAGAAAGGTCAAATTTGCAATCTAGTTTATAAAAATTAGTAGCTTAATTATTTCATATCAATTTACTATCTTTACTAGTCAGACCCTTTTACTAAATGAGGAATAATATACTAATATAACCAAATATTATTAAAGCAGTTACCTACCTAACTAATGGAAAATCCAAAAATTAGGCAAAATGCACCTATCTATGGAGCTGATCAAGAAGGTAACATAATAAGTGGTTCAACTAAATGCAATAATATTCAATTCCAATTATGAAAGGTATTAGGAAAAACACCCATTACCATTACTTAAATTCATGATGATGATAAGAATCCTGATCCACCTGTAGTCCAAGAACCTATTGGCACACAACTAAATACTAAGAGGGGGGTGAATCAATATATCAATTAAAAATATTTCTTTAAATAATTTAAGTGAATATTAAAAGATATATGTAGATCAAATAAAATATGAAGATGTCATACACACAGATACTCATGACATCAGATTTACATGTGGAAAACCCAAAGGGAAAAACCATAGTGAGAATATATACTAGAAACTAATGTTCTAATATATCCTCATAGTTCAAAGCCTCACTATAAAACCTCATTGGTTACACATTTAAGGGCATCAACTCTACAAAGACACCAATCCCCTAGTTTAAGACCACCAACTCTAAGAAAGCACTAACTCCCTAGATGAGTACCAACTAAAGTTAACCTCATTGGTTACAATGTTTAAGGGCACCAACCCTAAGGAGACACCAATCCACTTACTAAGTACTAAATCAATTTTTTTGATGGCACCAACCAATTAGATCTATTTAGATACAACTATAGTATACAAAGTAGATTCATAAATTAATCTAGATCTTTTTTCTTGGTTACAGGTCTTATCTATAACTGCTCATTCTCTGCCCATTATCTCTGTGCCTTTCTTCCTATCTACCCCTCTCAATATATGTTTGTATATATATTTATTTGACACACTTCATCTCTCTCTCTTTGTCACCTCTTATTTTTCTCTCTACCCTTTGGTTTTATGTCTATACATTTTATGTTTGACACAATCTAAATGGCTCAAGTAATATATGCTTGTGTCTTATATGTCATATATATAAGAAATGGATATAGGGTTTTATATCTTCAATGTGTTCACACTTGGATTGCAAACACATCATGTCAAATCTAGACTCTAGTTCATTATGACTTGCACTGTAATTTTCTTGCATCTTGATTCCATGCATCACACCATAATTACAGGTCTCTTTACTATTTATACTATCTGTTGGACTCAAGTTTTGATGTATAGGCTATTTAACATAGAATTGCTCCATTGGATCAATCAATCTCATTGATTATATTGAGATATAGAGATTATATGCACTTTCCTTCATGTTTTTCCACTTAAAAGTATGAATTTATAAAAAATTAATACTAGCCTTTGATCTCTTTCTTCACACCATCTCCAAGCTTTCTTACTCCATCAGATCTTTATATGCTACAAACTTTAATGTTCCACTCTTTAAAATGTGTCTAGCCATTTCCAAATCCTAGATTTCACATGCCATCAGATCTCCAAATATGCATGTTCTTCATCTCTATCAAGACATTAAATGCCAAGCTCTTTATCCCATCTAATTGCTTTTTATATCTTTATATTGATTTCACTCCATCGATCTTCTCAAATATGTTTGGTTTTTAACTTATAACTATTTCAATAAACATGGATCACTTTATTCCATTTGAGTCTACTCACTCCATTGGATCTTCTTTGCATGATCACCGATGCACTGTCAGATCTTTTGATAATATCAATATTTATCTTTGATAGGATCATTTTCATTAGTCCTCTATTTGACAAACTCATGTGCTTATGACACTTGGCATTAGCGCATTCACTCAGAGGAACCTTTGACACTTTGACTTAATTTTGCTCCATTTGATATCCAATGTCTACTTAAGTGATATCCATTGATCTTCCAACTTGATCAATCATTAAATTTGATAAGCTTATGCTCATGAAGTCTCTATCTAACAATATCTATGAATGTGACACTTGCCATTAGTGCATTTATTTAGAGGATCCTTTGACAATTTGACTTTGTTATTCTATGTTGGATCATCTACATACAATGAATCATAAGTTGTTGATCAAGCTGGGACATAATATAAACTATAAGAATTAGGAAATAATAAGTCCTTTGATCACTGCTCAAGCTAGTAATTGCTATGTTGAGGGGTCAATTTCACAATGATGACAAAGGCTTAAGTTATAGCTTAAGTTACCAGGTCAAGGTTATATCTAGTCAACATTAAAATAGAAAGTGTTTATTGATGCCATGTCTAGACCCTTAGGGTTTATTGACAAACTTGATTTAGTTCAAGAGCAAAGATAATTCAATTATAGGCTCATTCCTTCTCATTTGAACCTACAATCCATATATTTAAGATGCTCATGAAAAACCCATAATAGGTCTACTATTTGCTTCTTTTATAAATGTACATAGATGATCTTTGTAAAATCATAACAACTTTACATGACCTTGTGCAAATTTTTTGTAAGTATGGATACCATTCATTTTTCTTAAAAGGATAACTTTGTACCTTCATAACTCTTGTCGCACTTAGTCAAATGAATTGTAAATTAGGGAATATGATCCTCTTAAATAGGGGATTCCATCCATATATCCAATTGCTCATAAAACCTTCATAGGTGTAAAATTTGTCTCTATAAAAATGCCTTTGAGCTTTTTCATGTAAATTGCAAATTTGACTAAGTGTTGGAAAACACTGTCGAAATTCCTTAGAGCTCTACTTTGCTCAAGCATATTTTTTGTCATGATACATCGTGTGACCTAATATTTAGTACATATAAACTAGGCACAAAAATTAATAGAACCATGTGATGATTTTGTCTTAAGACCTTCATGTGTGCAAATTATAATCTCATCAATATGCTTACTTGGCTCTGTTTAGCCCTTTTTGCAAAATTGGCTAAGTATAGAAACTTAGTGGATTTTGTCTAAGTAGTCAAATTTGCATGCCCATATCTTTAACTTATCTTCATATTATATCTTAAAATCTTGCACATAACTACTAGTGACTAATGCAATCACAACCATGTGATAAGATCCCCCATACTCATTCACATGTGGCAATGGTGATGTTAGCAAAATGACTTCTCATCTTTTCTATCATAGACCTAAAATTTCTAGATGGTCATTGTGAAGAAATGAATTAATTTCAATCATTCACACAAGTAATAAAATCATTATTAACCTCTAATAAAATCCTTTGCATATCTTATAATCACCATATATAATAATGGACATTAATGACATGCTCATAATGTCCCTATTGACATCAATGATAATCATATTTCCAACAATCTCCTCCTTTATCATTGATGGCAAACTAAATGCTCTGATCTTCTAATATGTTACTCTTTCTCTGGCATTGCTTACATTGGCTTCTAATGAGTATGAACTAAAGTTGTTTATACCATACTTGCTCCCCCTTAGGCAATGGCACATTTGCCTAATGCTCAACTTGGACACTTATTCTACTTCCTCTTTGACATTACACTTTTTGCTCCAAACTTTTACAGAAAGCATTTTGTTCTTCTTCTCCCATGGAGAGAATTTTTACTTTTTCTCCCCTTTGACATCAATGGAAAAGGGACTCTTTTTCACCACTTGTCCAAAGTTTTCTCCCCTTTTATCATATAAAATATTTTATCCAAGAATCTACAACCATCAAATTATTATAAATTTGCACAACATACATACCCGAGTTGCATTTTCTCTTCTTTTTCTAGGAATTAATAAAGATTTTATGGTCCTCACCCTAGACACAGACTCTATCACTAGTATCTAGTGATGTGATGGAGAAGCTTCCATATATGCTTACTATCCTTATCTCTCAGTCTCTTATTATCTTTTGATCCTAGGACCTAACCAATTGCAAATCTCTTATCTTTTGAGCCTTATTGATCCTAACAGACTTAAAAATCTAACTCTCCTTTGCATTATGCATAGCTTCTCAAGCTATTCATGTTATTTGAGTTATCTCCCCATAACTCTATGCTACATCTCTACATGAAGTTACTACCTATAACACACCATAACTTCATCTAACACATGTATATCATCATTTTACACATGTTCATTGAGTTTGGCAACCTAAATCATTACACAACCTGAGATACACAATGCCAAGGGTTTATAACATTAGAACCCTTAAGCTAAATGAGTCTGTAGACCATATATGTATGAGATGTACTCCAACAATCTCATTATGTCACATTAAAATACTCATTTTGTCCCTATAGATATTGCATACACAACACTTGACTTGGTTTGATCGAGTCATCATCACAACCTGCTTGAGTTCTTATTTGTAGTAGAAATCACTTGCTTCTCCACTAAAAGGGGTCTCTTAAGAAGCATAGATAGAGACACCTTAATTCATAATGTCATAAAACAATGTGAAATGAAGAGTTTCTCTTAACTCCTCATATTCCTTCTCCTCCTTGGTCATCTTATGCTATTTATTCTTCTTCTTCTTAGGCTTAAGAGAAGTAACATGCTCATCTACTATAATGTTCTCCTTTTCTTCTATGATTGGATTGACATTACATGGAGAAAACATGTGGTATACCTTTTCATCTGATGAATCTTCCTTACAGCTTGAAATCTCATCACTAGGCATAGAAGATTGATGTTTTATGATTCATTCTTACTCTATAATAGTAATATGATCACTTGAATTTGTACTCACTTTAGAACTAGCCTCAACAAGCACCTTAGACTTATACTTGATCTTTGTCTTCTCATTCTTAACATGTGTAGTCATTGAGAGCTCTTGACATTTTCCAACCTCTATATCATTCTTCATCATTGCTTGATCTTTCACTTTCCATACATGTGTGGGTTGCTTATATGTCCTTTTTGGATTATTTTTCTCTTTTTCATAGAATTATGAACCTTTATTCACACTGGGAGACATGCTTTTATTCACACTTTATACGTTTGGTATTTCAAAGCTTGTTCTACAATGTTTAGCTATGTGAAAATCATTATTATAATTATAACACACTACATTTGTATCTAAAAAAGGTGCAAATAAAAATTTTCTTATAAAACTGGTTCTCCTTATAGGTACAACTCTAAAATTACTATCTTTATGACCAAAATGATTACATTTATAATAATAACCATAGAAAAATGAGGAATACCTAGTCATAGCTTTTCTTTAGGCAAGATGGGGAGTTATTCTCAACTCTTGATTCATCAAGTTTATTATCCTTTTGTAACCATCTACATTAGCTTCCTTTATCTTCTATATCTTATTTGAGTTTGTAGAGATGGACTCATTGCTCTTTTTCCTTTTCTTAGGCTTATTTTCTCCTTTAACCTTCTTCACATTAGTAGTATTTGTATATATCTTTGTATCCTAAAAATCTTTCTCTTTCTTTACTCTTCATCCTCCTTCTACTATGAAGTTGTCATATAACTTACCAGATCTACTGGTCATGGGACTTTTCCCTTTTTTGTAACCAACACCAAATTTCCGTTTTGATGGCTTTGGAGAGCTAATCAATTCATCAAGAATGTTCGATTCTACTTTTAGCTTTAGACCTTTATCTATTTGGTCTTTAGCTTTCTCAAGTTCTTTTTTCAAAGCCATGATCTCTGCTTCTATCCTCATACACTTAACAAATTTTAATTATATTTCAATCTTGACTACATCTTCTATTCTTGTGGCCTCTTAAACTTATGTATTTAAGCTTATCACCATCTAATTAGATTATTCAAGACCTTTTTATAGTTTTTAATTCTTTTTATCCAAGATTCTTATGTCTTATGTTTTCTTTTATAAACTTGTCAATCTCATATAGATCACATATGAGTTCACATTCAAGGTCCACTTTTCATTCCTCGTATTCACTAGAATCTTCAGCTTCATCTTGATTTAGATCTATAGAATTTGATTCTAATTTCATGAATAGGGATTCATTTCCCTCAGCCACGAAGGCATAGTCATGGTCATCATCTCAGCTATCAATATCTTCCAATGAGTCACTATCTTCTCTTATATATAATAAATTTTTGTTTCTAAATAAGTTACTCTTTTTGAAATAGTGGGGTTTCATCCTTTTGTGATCCTCTTATTGATTAGAGTTATCCTTTTTCTCATAAGGGCATTTAGCAAAAAAAATTCCTACCTTACCAAAATTAATGAAATTAAAGGATAACATACCTCTATACTTTCCAAACCCTCTCTTCAATCTCTTAAAAAAATTGGCTTCTTCTTCATCAATCTCCTCAGATCTAGATGTAGATGCTTCCACTTTTACTTTCCTATATTATTTGAATGTAACTTCTCTCATAGGAGTATCTACTTTTCCCATTATCATCTCATAAGCAATGAAGGTTCCATGAAACTCATATAAAGTGAGCTTATCTATATCTCTTGCTTCCTCTATTGCAAATATTTTAGAATCACACCTTGATGGTAAAGATCTTAGGACCTTTTTTGACAATGATTGATTCTTTCATCTCTTCTCCAAAGCCTCTTATTGCATTAACTTTTTCATCTACCCTAAAGAGGTAGTCTTTAATCTTCTCTTCAGTCATTTTAAGAAACTCAAACATTCCTCTATATGTTTGTATCTTGGCCTACTTTACCTTTTCAACACCTTCATAGATACTCTTCAACTTACACTAGATATCTTGTTCATTTTGACAATGTATCACTTTAACAAACTCTGATTTGGACAAGATATAGAGAATAACATTTTTTGCCTTGACATTGCTTTCATATGCCTTTTTGATAGCCTAACTACTAGGAGTTGTATCAAGGTATGTATATCCATTTACCATAGATAACGATACACAAAAACCTAATGAAGATAAATAGCTTCTATTTTTATGCTTCCAAAATGCATAATTAGAACCATCAAAGAGAGGTACTTTATTTGATAAATATCCTTCTTGATTAGCCATTATGTTCACTATTCCAAGATCTACCTGAGCTGATTAAACTTATTTCAAGGAACCCTATGATTTGATACCAATTTTTGAAACACAACTAGATATTGAGAGGGGAGTGAATCAATATATCAATTAAAACTAGTTCTTTAAATACTTTTAATGTAGATTAAAAGATATATTTAGATCAAATAAAATTTGCAAAGATCATACACACATAAAAACTCACAACACCTAATTTATATGTGGAAAACCCAAAGGGAAAAACCATAGTGAGAATATCTACTAGAAACTACTATTCTAATCTAGCCTCATAGTTCAAAGACTCATAGGCAAACCTCACTGGTTAGACATTTAAGGGAACCAACCCTAAAGAGACACAAATCCCCTAGTTTAAGAGCACCAACTCTAAATAAACCCCAACTCATCTTAACCTCAGTAGTTATAATTTTTAAGGGCACCAACCCCAAGGAGACACCAATCCCCTAACTGAGCACCAACTTAGCTTGTTTGATGGTACCAACTAATCAGATCTTAAAAAATACAAATCTATTATAAAAGCATATTCCTAAATGAATCCAAATATCTATTCTTTGTTACAAGTCTAATCTATAACTTCTCATTCTCTATACATTATCTTTATGTGTATTTATTCCTCTCTGCCCTTATCTCTCTCTGTCTATATATGTATCTATTTGACACACTTTATCTCTCTCTTTTTATCTTCTTCTTTTTCTCTTTACCCTTTGGTTCAGTGTCTTTATGTTTTTTGTTTGACACAATTTGAATGGTTCCAAAAACATCTACCTGTGTCCTATATTTCATATATATAAGCAATGGATCTAGGGTTTCATATATTCAGTGTGTTCACACTTAGACTGTAAACATATCACACTAATTCTACACTCTAGTTCATTATGAATTGGACTTTAAGTTTCCCACATCTTGATTCCATGCATCATGTAATAATTATAGGTCTCTTTACTACCTATATAATTTTTTAGACTCAATTTTTGATGCACAAGCTCTTTAATGTAGATTTGATCAATTGGATCAATCAATCTGATTATCTATTTAGTGATATAGAGCTTATATGTAAGTTCCTTCATATTCTTATATTTAACCATTGGAATTTAAAAACTTTAAATATTGGCCTTTAATCTCTTTCTTTGTCCCATCTCCAAGCTCTCTCTTTCCATAAGATATTTTTACACCATAGAACTTTAATATTTCACTCTTTAAAACATGTCCATCAATCTCTAGATCTTATCTTCTATGTGTTATCAAATCTCCAAAGATGCAAATTCTTTATCTCTATCGAGATGTTAAACATCAAGATCTTTATCCCATCTCACTATTTCCTATATCATTAGATCACTTTTACTCCATTAATCTTCTCGAACATGCTTGGTTTTTAACTCACCACTATGTCAATAAACATTGATCACTTTATTCCATCTAATTCCACTTTCTCCATTAGGTATCCTTTGCATGATCACCCATGTACCATCAAATAATATGACAAGTTCAATATTTATCTTTGTTAGGCTCACTCTCATTAGTCCTCTATTTGATATACTCATGTGCTTATGACACTTGACATTAACACCATCACTCAGAGGGACCTCTAACACTTTGACTTAATCACACTCTATTGGATCTCTAATGTTTGATTAAGTGCTAACCATTAATCTTTTGAATTTATTGAGAATTTACTATGATAAGATTATGCTCATTAGGTCTTTGTCTAACAATTTCCATGAATTTCAAACTTGTCACTAGCATGTTTACTTCGAGGAGCCTTTGACAATTTGAATTTGATGTGATCTATTAGATCATCTACGTATGATGATGCATAGGCTATTGATCAAGATGGGACATAATATAAATTCTAAGACTTAGGAAATATTAAGTCCTTTGACTACTACTTCATCTAGTAATTGTTAGGTTTAGGGGTCAGTTTGACAATGATGACAAAGGCTTAAGTTATAACTTAATCTACCAAGTCTAGGCTATATCCAATCAACATCAAAATATAAAGTGTTTATTGATGCCATGGCTAAACCCTTAAGGTTTACTAAAAAACCCTATTTAGTCTAAAAATAAATATAATTCAATTTTGGGCTCATTCATTCTCATTTAAACCTACACTCCATATATTCAAGATGATCATGAAAAACCCATAATAGATCTACTATCTATTTCTTTTGAAAATTTCCATAGATGATCTTTGTAAAATCATAATAACAATGCATTACCTTGTACTAATTTTGTCTAAGTATGGAGACCATTCATTTTTATTGGAAGGCTAACTTTACACCTTCATAACTCTTATCTCACTTAGTCAGATGACCTAGAAATTAGTGCATATGATCCTATTACATAAGGGATTCCATCTATATATTTAATTTCTATTGAAGCCTTTATAGGTGCAAGATATGTCTTTATAAAAATGCCTTTGATTTTTTTTTATAAACTATAAATTTAACTGTGTTGGAAAACACTATCAAAATGCCTTAGAGCTCTACTTTGTTCAAGAATATCTTTTGTCATTGTACATCATGTGACCTGAGATTTAACACATATAAACTAGGAACAAAAATGAACAAACCCATGTGATCATTTTGTCCTAACACCTCCATGTGTGAAAAATTTGACCTCATCAATATGTTTACTTAGCTTTGTTTATCCCTTTTTACAAATTTGGCTAAGTATAGAATCTTAGCGGATTTTTTCCAAGTAACTGACTTTGTATGCACTTATCTTTAACTACTCTTCATCGTATGTCTTCAAATCTGATGCATAACTACTAGGGACTAATGTGATCACAACCATGTGACCAACTCCCCAATACTCATTCACACATGACAATGGTGACATCATAAAAATACCTTTCCATCTTTTCAGTCATAGACACAAAATGTCTAGATGATCAATGTGAATAATTGAATGAATTATAATCATGAAGATAAACATTCCAATCATTCTTGACCTCTGATAGGATCCTTTGCATGTCCTATAATTACCATATACAATCTTGAACATTAATGGCATATTCATAATGTCCTTTTTGATGTTAATGACAATTATATTTATAATAGAACTATTTGGATTAAAAGTAGAAGCCATAACCACATCAAACCTAATTCAATATCCCTTGTTGTTCCATTTCATGAGAGACTTAAGGAAGAGAAACCTAGGGAAGATTTTGAATTGTTGTTTGAATTAAAATAAATGAAGAATGAAATTCCACTATTAAGAACCATTAAATACATTCCTAAGATAAATCAAATCATCAAAAAAATATGCATCAAAGCATAAGGAAGAAAGAAACAGTATCCCAAAACAATTTAATCCTATGATAATTATAACAATTGGGTACAAATCCATTCAAAATATGCTTTTATATTTAGGTGCTACCATAAACATCATGACTATAAACATAGTATAATCTTTATGTCTCACAGGGCTTCAGCATACCACAATAATCCTATAAATGGTAGACCAATCCACTGATTCCCTTAAAGGAACCATAGATTATGTACTAGTCACCATTTAATATTGGTAATACCTTATTAATTTCAAGATCCTCCAACATAAACCAAATAGGGTAGTGTATCCAATCATCCTTGGTAGTCATAGGCTAGCTACAGTTGTAGCAAGAATTGATTGTAGATCTAGAAACATGACCATTTCTAATGAAATTCATGCTAAGCAAATATCTCTCTATCCTCCTGATAAAACTTCCATTGGTATTTATAAATAAATATAGTTGGAATAACTTGAATAAAACTAGACAAGGATGTTTTCCTTAGCCATGGTCACCATCAAAGATCATGCCTAAGAATTTGAAGAACAAATAACAAAAAATTTATATCAAGAAAGCTTAGCATCGAAGTCTAATGCTTTTTATCTGAATTATGATAGTTTATCTCCAAATTCCAATGATTTTGATCTTAATTATGATATTTTTTCTTTAAATTCTTAAGGTTTAGCTTTGAATACTCATGACTTAGCTTTGAAGACTAGTGACTTATCTCTTAAGACTAGTGATTTAGCTTCGAAGACTAGTGGCTTAGTTGTAAAAACTAGAATCTATGCTCTAAAAATTAAAAATAATGAATGGTAATAATCCACCTCCATCATTGAGAATCAATACAATTCAATTAGACCACTAAACATGTTATCTGGTCCACAAAATATTCAAATAGCCATAGTTGAATGGGCTAAAAATAGATATAATTCATTTTTACATGATTTTTATTATCCATAGACCAATTTGCTTTCCATAAGTGAACATTTTTACAAATGTTTAAACCTACTTGAAATGTTGCTACTGCACACCTATCCATTGATTTCTTTGATGAGTGAATACAAATAATTGAATTCTATTTTTTTAGGCACTAAACAAATTGTAGTTCATTAGGTAAACTATTAACTATCAATAGTTGGTTAACTGACCAACAAGAAAGAAAAGTATTTGATGTTATGGTAAAACACACAAATTTTTTTCTTTGTGATTATAGTGACATGAAATTAATACATCCTATTTTTTATACACGTCACATCTATACTAAAAATATTAGAATGGTTAGACAACCATAATGAAAGATTAACCCAGCTTTGAAAGAAATTGTTAAGAAAGAAATAGAAAAACTATTAGATGTTGGTTTTATCTATTCTATATCTAATAGCCAATGGGTTTCACCCCTAGTTATTTTTCCCAAAAATAATGTAAAATGGAGAGTTTGTGTAGATTATAGAGATTTAATAAATCCACCATGAGAGACTATTTTCCCTTGTCTTCATTGATCAAGTTTTGGATAATTTGGTAGGAAAATAGTATTTTTATTTCTTAGATGGATTCAGTAGATACAACCAAATGAGAATAACACCTGAATATAAAGATAAAACAAAATTTACCTATCCATAAGGAACATATGCTTACATAGTCCTTTTTGGATTGTGTAATGCACATGTTACCTTTCAGAGAGCAGTGTTAGAAATATTTTTTGATATTAAAAATGATTATGTGGAAGTGTATATGGATGACTTCACCATATATGGTATAACATTTGATGAATATTTGAACAACATGGATAAAGTTTTTACTAAATGTGAAGAACACTAGGTATCATTGAGTCATGAAAAATGCATCATAATGGTTGATGAAGGGATAGTCTTAGGACACCATATCTCTTCTCAAGTAATAAAAGTAGATCATAAAAAGATTAAGGTAATTTTTAACCTCCCTATTTTACAAACACAAATTGATGTTGAATTTTTTCTTGGTCAAACAAGATATTACGGAAGATTCATTGAAAATTTTAGTAAGATAGTTGCCCCTATGTTTTCTTTGTTAGGAAAAGATAGTGAATTTATATGGACTAATAAATGCCAATAATACTTTGACACATTAAAGAATAAGTTCATGATTGCTCCATTTCTAAAATGACCTAATTAGGAAAAAACTTTTCATGTCTATATTTATGTTTCCAATACTACATTAGGAGAAGTCCTAGGAGAAAGATATGGTATACCATTTACTATATCAACAAGAATCTTACCTCCATAAAGAAGAACTACACTACTATAAAAAAAATAGTTTATTGTTGTTATTTATGCTATAAACAAATTTAGGCATTACATTACTGGTGATTAGGTATTCATATATATAGATCATCCAAAAATTAAGTATCTAATGAATAAATGAGAAGTTGTTATAAAAATTTGACATAACTATCATAGACAAACTAAGAAAGTATAATGTTATTGCTGACTTTTTATCTAAATTGATCACTATAGGTGAAAATGAAAATGTGGAGGAATCTTTTTCAAATGAACAACTATTTTCCATATCTTCATACCCCCCATAGTTTTTAGACATAGTAAATTACTTGAAAATAGGGAAGTTTCCTCATTTTTTTACCTCTAAAGAAAGGAAATGTTTAGTTAGAGTTAGTTTTCATTTCAAATGGTTTAAAGGCATGTTGTTTAAAATAGGACCTAATCATATTATTTTTAGGTGTGTCAAATAATATGAGGTGTATGGTATCATCAGAGCATGCCATAGTGAACTAAGAGGAGGACACTATACAATGTAGAGGACTATTCATAATATCTTTGGTGCAAGTTACTATTGGCCATCTCTTTACAAGACTATCAAAAGGTATGTATAGCAATGTGATCCTTGATAAAAGATGGGTATTCCTATTTTATCTTTTGAATTCCTCTTCATCCTTAAATAAGTTTAGAACCATTTAAAAATTGGGGTTTATAATTTCTTAGACCAATCAACTGACCATCTCTAGGGAAAAAATATCTATTAATAAGCATCGATTATGTTACTAAGTAGGCTGAAGTGTAGGCACTTACATTTTCTAGGGAAGAAATGGTTGATTATTTTCTATATCATATGATCATGTTGATATTTAGAGCTCCTAGATCTAATTTTTCAAATCAAAGACTTTAATTTATGTCCAACATGATCAAATATTTTACATAGTTGTATTAGATCAATCATAGGAAACATTCACCATATTATCCCCAAGATAATGGGCAAGTGTAAGTCACCAAAAAATAACTAAAAAACATCCTAACCAATATTGTGTGTGCATACAATACAACATTCAAGAAAACTATAGTATTCTCTTCATATGAGCTTGTGTATGGAAAGAACCCTTTGTTATCTAGAGAATTTGAATTGTAGACATTTAAGACAATAGTTGACATGGGAATATATCTTGATTAAGCACAAAAATAAATAATAATGCAACTAAATGGGTTAGATGAACTAAGAATGGATACACTCACTTAGACCAGCATGATCCAAAAATAGAGAAAGTAGTGACATGACATACACATCAGAGAAAGGTAATTTCAAGAGGTTGATTGGGCACTCCTATTCAATTCCCAATTCTATAACTTCAAGGGTAAGTGATGGACATATGGTTGGGACCATACCTAATCAAAACCCTTTTCAATAATGGATCTATCCAGCTTCAAACCATTGATGGTGACCAAAGGACACTTCTGGTCAATGGTCATAGGATTAAGGTGTATATAAGACATCTCAACAAGGAAGAGTTTATTAAGTAGAAACAAGATCAATTTGACCTTGTGGATTAACATGGTTATTCTACTACAAATAAATGATCTTCATTGCAAACATCCAATAAAGGAGGATTGTTGAAAACTAACAAATGGTGGTTTTCCTTCCTTCAAAATTAAAAAATATAAAATATAAAAAATGAAAATAAAAAAAGTGTAAAAAAATTAAAATTAAAAATTAAAAATACTAAAAGGTGAAACTAGTAATGGTGCTTTTCAGAATAATTTTTTTTGTAATAAAATAAAATTGTTCTAAGTTAACATATCTTTTTAGATTTGTTTATTCCTAAAGGTTACATGGCATATTTTAAAGATAGGTGTGTAATTGTATAGGAAGGTATAATTGTATTTATTTTCCTAGAAGATTAGGTATTTTTATATTTTATGCATGCATGCATGTGTAATCATTACACAATCAACACTTCTCACATAGACACATTTTGGTAAAGTCACATGGGTATGATGAGTTAGTATAATCATTATTGGAATCCATAATTTGATGTGATGTTATTTTCATAAGATATCCTCCAATATATTTGATGTGATGGTGTTTCTAAATGGTCTTTTCAAATATAATTGATGTGAATGTGTTTTAAATAAAGGGTCTTTTAAAATGATTTGATGTGATGCACAATTCATTGTGATTATTACTCCGAATTACTAGAAATAATGATCTTTATGACACATAATTAATACTCATCTAGATAAATCACCTTCTCATTATATCTTTCATGATCCAAAGAGATCACCATCACTACTACCATCATTCTTTCCATAATTATTACCGTCATTCTTGTCATAATCACATAATATACCTTTGATTTCTATTCATTATGTATCATCACTTATTTTATTGTATCCCTAACCTCTTGCTTCCTCTATTTTGTATGTTAATTCAAGCTCTATATTTTTACAATAGAGTCAAAATTTCAATTAAATATTGCTTGCTTTGAAGATGGGTGGGAGAAAGAAAAAGAGTGAACTAGAATCCTCTAATGCATTGCTACAATATGAAGCATCTAGAGATGTTTTTGAATTTTTAGGTTATTTGAATTTGTTAAAAATGTTTTAAGGATTCCATGAAAAAATGGTGCAATAATTTTATGAGAATTTTGAGGAAGATCATAATATTATCAAGGGGAATAATATTCTAGTAAATCCCTTTGTAATCAGTGCTCTCTCTTATATTCCTAAGGAGGGATTCATTTCTGTTAAAAAGATCATCTTTTTTAACCTAATTTATACATTTTTTGAAGGAAATGAATCTCCCTAGACTATCCAAATCCCCATAAGGATTGCCCCAGGGAATTCTAAGAGAAAGTCTTCCTTAACCTTGGAAAAATATTATTTTTTGGATAATGAAATATATCACTTGTGATGTTCAGTCTATAGTAGTGGGTAGAGATGCTATGTGACTCCATTTGAGGAAATGAGTTATTAGAGAAAAATATAAGGTAATTCTCTTCTATTTTGTTTATAATCATTTTATTAATGTTTATTAAAAGTTAAGAAGAGGTACTAGGTCTACCCACCATCATGGGCTAGTTACACTCATTTATAACCATTATTTCTTATGTAAACCAAGGGGTGACAAGGCTTTGTCCTCTTTTGTTCAAAATGTATCTCTAGTTTTTTCTATGAAGACACCATACCATACCTCTCATCCTTTCAATATAATCCAAATTGAATCACCCATAGTTTAGATTATAGAACAACCATCTTCACCACATTTGATTGAAAAGATACTGCATCAAAGTACATAGTGACAAATGGGAATTTCTTTGGATCCCCTTCATCCTCCTATATCTAATCTCTAGTGTAGTCACTAACTTATTTTTTAGGAAGAAAAATAAGATGTGCAAGTTGAGGAGACTATGGTAAGCTTAAGCTCTCCTATCTATGTTACATATATTGAATGAGTAGATACAAAAGGAACGCTAACACAAGAAGTTATACCTCAAGAAATAGAGTTTCTTGTGCCCTCTATTATTGATAAGGGTAAGGTAACCTTGATTGAGGAAGGTCCATCTTTCCACATTCTATCAATGAATAAAAATAATTTTAGCCTTGATTGTCTTTATCATGCCATGAGGAAATAATCAAACAACAACAAGCAGAGTTAGATGGTCTTTATTCAACTTTGAAAGGTAAGGATTTGATGATTTCTAATTTGAAACAAAGGTGAGAGGAATCTATTACTAGAGTTAGTGAAAAAGAAATAATACTTCAATTAATACAAGCCAAATAGACTAGGGTCCATAATGCAATGTTTTCATAGACTTAAAAATTGATTTATTCACATAATTCTCTTACTATCAAGAATACTCAGATTATTGATTTATAAAATTCTTATGTTGATAAGCGTAATCTAATTAATAACATGAGAGAAAGTATTGATGATATAAATGTAGTGATATCCCAACATACTAATAGGATAAGAGCACTTACCATTTATAATTATAATTTACAAGCCTCTATTTGGGAAATGCAAAGAGAAACAAGATAAATGATAGTTCAAATAGAGTGTCTGACAAGAGCTATTCCATCTTTCCCTATTCCTTTACATGAAATAATATTTTTCTGGAATAAAACTTAGAAGAATGTTAATTATTTGAAGGATTAAAAATCCAAACTTAAAGAGGAATCTCATAAGTAATTGGTAGAATCTCAATAGCAATTGCAGAAAGCATAGGGTTCTATCTAGCACATTTGTGTTTTTTCTAAGAAACTATTAACATGTAGGCAACCTTCATTAGTTTATGTTCTTTTCTTACATGAGAAGTTTTATAAATGGTAGGTTTAGTTAATTTTCCTTGATTTTTCACATATCATTGAAGATGAGCATGTATATATGGATATTTTTCTAAAAAGCACTAAAGAAAGATATGATGCTATTTCTGAATGTTATACTTTTAATTTGTTGTTAGGACATCAATCTAGTTTTATGATAAATTTTTTGATTATATGGATAGAATTGTGTGCCTTTCTCTCCACTTTGAAGATTCAAATAGCCTGGTAGCAAGCTAATAATAGATTTATAGAGTTATAAATTAAAATTGGGTTATGCATGAGACCAAAATTTCTAAAAGCAAAGAAACTTATTTATAAGTTTAAACCATTATATCATATGTATATTAAGAACAAGTATCATGAGCTATTGAGATCTAATAATTATTCTTTTAGAACTTTTATAAACCACCATTCTTATAATGTTATCAATGTTAATCTTTCCAAGTGGGAGACCCTACCTAATGAGTCGAACCATAGGGAAGTCTTAAGCCCCATCGATATTAAATGGAGTCTAATAAGATCCAAATAAGTTTTCCAAATAATCACCTGGATCTTAGAAGAAAGATGTTCAAATGTATGGATGGGGATGAGGTTCAAGCCTCATATCATTTTGAGTCCTCTGTCTCCATGGCAAGGTTGGATTTCTCAAGCATGATTTGAATTTTAAGCATGGTTGCATACAGTTACCAAAGAACTTGGATTCTTTCCAAGGGTACACCATGATTGGGGCCATCATTTTGAATTTTATTATTATTGTTAGAGGATTGTATTAGGAGTGTTCAATTAAGGATCAATCATCCCACTTCTTTTCATGAGGATTTAAAAAAGGTGAAGTGTGGGGAAGAAATGATGAGCATTTCATATAGCTCATCATATCTATATAAACTATCCACAATTTTTTGCCTTTGGTTGTTTATCATAATGCATTTAATAGTTAAATTATGATCTAAGTAGGATATGAATGCAATTTTTTCTTTGTTTGTATGCAATTTATTATTGATTATTTCCCTTGTTATCATGTCTAACTTAGATGAATAACACAATTTTGAATACAAAAACACATCCCAAAGATGGGATATTTTTGAGTATAACTGATTTATTATTTTTGGGAAATTAAGTATTTTACTCCTCAATAATAAAGGGTCCAAAATATGATAAAATAAGTAAATAATAAGAATAATTAAGTTACTAATTTGTGTGATTTATTTATATTTTTCCCTTTTCTCAAAATAGTAATAAGTGAGAGAAAATATGACTTATCTTATTCTAGGTTGTTGTGGGTGAGACTGAGTCTGACAGTAAAGGAACAGGACTAAGACACTATTAAAAACTAAGAACTAGAGTTCATTTCTTGGTTGGATAAGACCACTAAAAACATGATGCCCTAATGTATAGCACTATAGTCCTAGTCTTACCACTATTATCCAAACTACTCATATAGATATGACTTTTTAGGTTTTGTTCATAGCGTCTGTGAGAGCCTGTATACCAAATTTTAGATCCTCACTATCAATAAAACACCTTATAGAGCAAATTTTTCATGTTCTTGTATCTTCTATTCAATTGAATGAAAACTTTAGAAAATAGAGAAAATGAGTTCATGTGTAAAAGATGCATTAGATGCACTTCATACCCCATGTGTTGACATGTTGCCTACATACCAATACTTCGAGGAGGATCAAGCTATATGTAGTTCTCCCATTAAAGTGCTTGGTGCAATATTATGATAAAAATTCAAGTAATTTCGAAACTAGGTGTAATTTAAATGACTAGGGATTGGTATGAGGGTTTAAATAAGTTTAAATTATTGTTGGATGGATAAATACAGAGAATAGGCATAAGTGCTTGAGTGATCTTACTAGTATTCTTGCTTCTCTCTTGTAAATGAGTGCCAACCCTTCTAAATGGACTTTGAATGGCCTTTTATAGGAGATTTAATGATCATGGGTTAAATGAATTCATATTATGCCAACATCAATTAGGATAAGGATTTAGGAAAATATGACCATTTGGACCTATTTTACACTTGGAAAATAGCACTAAAAATTAGACACTATGGGTTTCAGCACTTCTATCCAACTTGGGCATTATTGTCTAAAGGGAATGAGACTTAGGGGAATGGATATGGGCTTAAAATAGATGATTGGGTATGCAAGGGTTCAATCCAAAAGGGTATGGATGATTGGAAATCATTAAATGAAAATCCTAAAAGGGTTGTGCAAGCAAGTAGGAGGACCTATGGATTGGGTGTCATTAGCCATACTCAAGTAACCAAATTTTGCATTTTATATGACTAAATTTTCCTCCCTTTATTCTAGTGGTACAACAAAGTGAAATACTAGGATAAAGGAAAAATAAAAAAGCATACCTAAACTTACCTATAAAGGTGAAGCTCATGTAGCTATGTGATGCTAGATGTGCAAAGCAAGAGTATGATGTGAAGTATGAATCTACAATGAAAAATATAGAGTAGATCAGTCCTTACTAGATATGTTATATCAAAAATAAAAACATACAAAAGCTAAGTAAGAGAAAGAGGAAGAGAAAAGAATGAATACACCTCACTAGGTATGTGAACAATACAAATCCTATTGTGATCTTGGATTGTGTTGGGTGTTTGTTGTACTAAAAGTTATATCATAAATAGAGATGAGTGATCAATTCCCTAGAAGTAGCTTAATAATGCAAAGGTAGGCCCTTTGGCTCCATCATCTCCTACTAAGTGAATCTAAAAACTCATGCATGTATCAATTGATATTTAGAATATGTGTCTAATCCCCCTGAGTAGGTCACTCGAGAATACAAAGGCTAGCCCTTTGGATTTATCATTTCTCACTAAGTGAAGCTAACTAATTCTGATTTACAAGTTATATCAATTACCTAATCTAAAATTGGAAGTGAGAGCCATCATGTCATGCATGATGTCCCCTATATCTAGATTCTCTGAGCAAAAACTATACTAAAACATGCTAAATATGGATTTTGTTCTACTGAAAAACCTGTGATTAAATTCACCTTTCTATCTATTTCTGTAAAAACTTAATTTTCTACCATCTAAATAAGAGTTCTAAAAATAGGACACCCTACTATCTGATGTTGTCATCCAACTTTAGAACTATTGTCCAGGGCCAAATATGATGACTACTCTAGATTTTCTACTATCTACCTAGTCTATTCTACCTAGTTTGATGTCTAGATTCTATTTTGAGTATTTTGAAAACTATTGTTTTTATAACTAAGAGCTTTGATCTTTATGAAAAAACCCCTATTTGTTTCCCCCTATTTTGAGGGGAAGAATGAAGACCATGCAATGACTATCCTCAAAAGAAATAGCCCTACAAGTGTGTTAAACTCAAAATATACATGATATAGCAATGATAGTTGACAAGATATCTTGAGATATAGCAATATTTGTATTGAGAGATTATTGTATCAACAGGGGTATACCTAGATAAATATAACAATGTAATAATATGTTCAATGTATTGAATTGAAACTAGAAATGTTAGATGTTAATTATTATTTGTTATTTTTTAAGGAAGGATAGAGCATGATGTCTATCATGACATCCAAGAGAAAAAGAAAAATGCATGATATGGATCATGGGATTAAAATAAATCAAAATAAATCAAGCAATAAGCACACAAAGTAAGAATCAAGATGTATATAAGGATGGCCAAGGGGCCAAGCAAACAAGGGACGTGGGCACATGTCACACAAATTATAAAATAATCATACAAAACATGTTCAAAATCCATATACATATACAATTGAAATAAACACAATTGGCATAAGGTCCACAAACACATGGAAGAGTACAAAGTACAATGGCAAATGTTCTAAGGCACACACATAAATATAACAAAGGACATTGAAAAATGTCCTAGAACACATGCAAGGCATGGAACAAGAGCTGATAAAATACAAACACACCAAGATAAGCTAAGAAAGAAAGGAAAGAAATTTTATACTAGAAGTGTAATCACATCTAATTAATCAAAGCAAGAAGTGAAAGTATGTAAGACATGTCGGTACAAGATTAGATATATGCTAGGAAATACACAAGTTTAATATACTAGTGAGTGTTGATATGGTAATTTTTGTAATCTTAGTAAGTAATGTATGTCAACATGATGACTAAAGTATATGGTGTAGGAATGCCATAACCTAGATGGTGTAATCATGTAGAAGATTCCCTCAGTGGGTATGTATATCGATGTGTGCCTCGGATGTAGAAGTAGGATGCCCCCTTAATGGGTAGAGTGAAGTAATCAAGTAGCTAGATGTCACTACACACACTCAAAGAAGATCAAGTGAAGCATGGTAATGTAGATAAATTTACATACAATATCATGAAATATAAAATGTAAGTCTTAGTATAGTAGTAGAAATGTAAATCATGGATAATGCATATAATCAAAAAGTTTTTGTGTTTTAGATATATTTGAATGTTTTTGGATTTTGAAATGTTATATTATTTTTGTATTTTTGTAATATTTGAACTATATACAATAAATGACATGAATACTATGTACAAGAAATGCTAAGAAATTATGTAAAATCAATTAGAGGAGGACTATGTACAAGAAATTGAAAAGAAACTACGTATAATGAAGAAGAATGAAGATATGTACAAGTACTACTATGAAGAAATGATACTAATCAATGAGTCTCATGGGATACTCCCTACGATGTTATCATGTACCAAACAAAGGAATCATGTGTGATTGTGAAGCATGATCGAGTGGCTAAGAATATGACTCTAAATATTTGAATGTATTGTCTATATCTTGGAAATCATAGTAACCTATATTATTCAACTCATCATTATCATCTTGACTTTGAACCAATGGATTGCTAGTGTTGACTTTTGTTGTATCTAGGTCTTTTTCTTTGATAAATTGTATATGTGAGTTATTTCCCCTAGGATGTTCAATAAATCCCAAACCTTGGTGACAAACATTATCAACTGCTAGAATAGGAGTAGTGATTCCTTGAGCATGCTTTCCCAACCCTTGACCTTGAAAACCAAAATATTGTAGATATTCTTAACCAAACCCATACTAATTTAAAATTTGAGCCTCATTTTGGAGAGATAGATTTACATCTTTTTCATGCTTTACTTGTGCTTGTGATACTGTTCTTTGCTCTAATTTTGATTTTTGATCCTTTTGTTGTTCTGAGTTATGCTTTGGTAACCATTTTTATAATATTTTTAAATTTGACCATGTGTGAATGTATTCCTATGTCATTGTGGATTGATTGACTGATTTACCTTGTATAGGGTTTTCATTAGAAATTATCCATTGTATATGTTTTTTTCAATTCAAAACATGAATTTGTGTGATGCCCATGCATTCTATGATATGAAAAATAATATCTGGATCTTCTCACTAAATGTAGGGAAGGTATTTTGATCAAATTAGATTTAATCATCTTCCTTAGTACCTCACTTGAACTCTTATTTAATCTTTGAATGAATCACTAGTTGTAGAGTTACTTTGTGGTGATTTCTTGTTTTGATATGTAACATTATTGGCAACCTATTGACTAAGTGAATTTACATATACATGATTGGCACTAAGATTCCTTTGAGGCTTTTGTATTATAATATGATTTTCCGATGTTATGATCTTGTCATGTAATAGTTAATTTTGTGTTTGTAAATATGAAATTAACTTGCTCTCATACTAGTGATTTGATCCCTTAGAGTCTCACAAGTGCAAACCTTAGTTTCTTTCGATTGAACATGTAAGCACATATGTTGAAGATGGTTTGAATAAGCTTTAGGCTAAATGTA
>JARHVA010008459.1:332500-357500 GCA_037957365.1 Torreya grandis
AAAAAAGGATTCAATTTTATCAATTAATTCTTGTTAGGATTTAATTATCATTTTATCATAAGTTTAGTCATAATTATTGAAGTAGTTTATGTCATCATAAATTTAAAAATGTCAAAAGTCTTTATAAATTATGTAATGAGTCATAAACATTATTGCATCAATAATAGAGTCATATTTTATAGTTGAGTTATTTTCAAAAATGTCAAAAGTCAAAATCATACACAGATGCATTTTTGGGCATACCCAACATCCAATGAGCACATCTACATTGTGGGGGGATTTCTGTTGGAAAAATTAAAATTGAACTTCTTCGACACATGTGCTAAGTGATCAGTAATACACTAGAAGATGAAGGATACATGGAGGTGGAGGTCTTTCAGTAACCTCTCATCAATCACCAATAATGGGGATGTACCAATGTTTTGGTGACTTATGTGGTGTGTTTTTTATTTATGTTGTTTTTTTTTAGAATAAGAACACAATAATATGCCTTTTCAAGATTTATAATTTTACATGAAATTTATAAACATGATTCCTTGATGTGAAGACATTGTGAAAGGATAAAAGCACCAATATAAGTTAGTTCATAGATCTTGAAAGGGTTTGTGGTAGAGATCTAAAAAATCACATGAGGTGAATAAATGATGGGTTTTATTAATGTAAAAGTTTGTGGTAAACCTATAAAATCATGGGAAGAGTGAGTTTCTCTTTATATCAAGGTCATGAGCCAAATAGGGTATGCTACAAGAGGTGAGCATACTATGTATAAGAGTGTGAATGTTTTTGCACCATGTAAAAACTATGGAGGGGATGTAAAGATTAGTGTTTACATTTGTGTAAAATTGAGTATTTACTAAGAGGTAAATAGTAATAAGTTATTAATTAGTAATTGGTTAATTAAACTATTTTTATATAACAATATTACAATTAGTATTTGTTATTGTATTGTTTATGTGAGATTTGGTTATTAAACCAAACTCATGTAAATAGGTTTGGAGGTTTTGTAGGTGAGAGAAAATAGGGGAGAAGTTATAGAAATAATATTCTTATATATTTTTAATATGTTCCTTATGATTTAATTAATGTGAACGTGGAACATTTTGTGTGATTAAATATTATTTATGTGTGTATGTCTCCATTATCCATTGCATAAGTTAAAGATTTTTGTTTGGATCCTTGAATTCCCATCAATCACCATTCATGGTAATGGTTTAAATAGTTTGGATATGTTTATGTATTTATCTATTAAACTGGATAAGTATCTTTATATTAGATTAGCTATTTTTTGTCTATAGTTAATTCAATCAGTTCTAATGCCTTCCTAAAACCATGGGATTCGACTCCTAGATTGTCTATATTTTTAATAAATAAATTTGGGTGGTAAGATCACCAAGATTTTCTATCTTGTGAATAGATGATAATATATATTTAAATACACATCTCCTTCTCATTTCAGGGAGTTCCTAAGTTTGAAGTTGAAGAAAGTTAGAATAAGTTGGAAACAAAGTTCAGCATTTCATATTTGTATATGTTCTTTTGAATGAAATGGAGATCAACATTTTCCTTTATTTCTAAGTTAATCAATTCCTATTATGGAGAAGGAGTGAGGGTCCACTTTTCTCCAATGATCAAGATCAATTGGTACTTTTTAGTTTACTAGTTTATAAAGTATTTCTTAATTCAAATATATTTTATTTACTATAGATTATAATTTCCTTTTAACCACAATAGTGATTGCTTTTAATGCGGAATGATTTCCCTTCCAAGAAAAAAGTGATTGTTTTTAAATCCAAATGTGAATTTCATTTCCAAAATCAAGTGTGATTTCCTTTTCTAAAAGAAAGTGTGAATTTCATTTCATTCAAGAGTGTTTCATTTACATGTAAAAGTATTTCAATTCAATACAAACAAGCTTCTTTTATGCAAGAGTGTATTTTTCAAACTAGATTAAGTTTGTTAATTAATCTCATATTCAGACTTGAGTAGGAACTCTTTAAGTGATAATGAAAATCATTCTTAGATTCTAAACATAATGTTGTCTTACCTAGTTGGGTAAGTCAAGTGAGGATATTATATCTCTTATGTCAGATGTTTAAGTTCTAGATGTTGATAATATGAATTATTAACAAATAGTTTATATTTAATTTCCTAAAAATTAGAATTAGATTTTGATTTACTATTTTTAGAATTTAAAAATCATAATGAAAGTAAAACCCTCTAGAAAGTAAATTGTACAACTCCATTATCAAATGGTCTCATTGTAAATAGATGTCAAACACTACCTTGGGTTGAAAATGATACCAATCTATTGATTGGTTAAATGAGAGGCATAGCAATAACCTATCAATATTTATCAATCTTCCTTCCTATCACTTTGATAAATCTCAGAGCAGTGGCCCTGAGTTGATTGGCAAGATTGTAGAAATCTTTAAGGTATAGCCAATTTATCCATACTACCTCAACTTGAGAAATGTTAATTTCATATTCATGGAATGGTCTAAAAAAACATTAATATAATAGATTAACATCAATTAGCATCCTAAAAAAATAAAATTCAGACCAACAAAATTGGAATAATAAATCTGCAAACAATAACTTATTCCTATAGAAGATGATGTACTCCCTGAGACCATCCACTACCACATACTTATCACCCTTCACAATTTTATCTAAAATGCCATTGTCAAATAATTTATTGGCATAATATACCATGGTGGCAAACCTCCAAGTTCAATCAATGGTAGAAACATGCCAAAAAGTAATAATTATGAGAAAGACAACAACATATACATTTTATTTCCTTACCCATTTTTGTGACTCATCGCTCCAATCATATAGATATAAGAGGAACATAAATATTGTGTAATCTGTCTCCACCACACATTTACCATAAACCTAATGATGTCTAAAATATTTCAAAGAATACATTATGGAAATCATCTTCTCATCATAACTAGGTAAATTATCTTCTAAATATTTGGACTTCGTTGCTTTCATTTTTTATGGAATCCTTCTTTTGCATTGTAACCAAAACAACTCCCTTTCCTATAACATCACATTTTATAAAAATAGTTTGTGAAAAGTATGAAATAATAAGGAGATGAAATAATATTAATACCTTCTCCCACTTATCAAAGTCTTCTAGTATGGTATTTTCATGAATGGATCTTTCAAAAATGGCATGGCTCAAGTATAAAAGCTTTGTAACCTCAAAATCATTTAGAAATTCCTTTTTATCTAGAGCATATTATTGTAAAACTTCATTAGTCAATATCATGTGTCGTATATGATCTTCTCAATATTTAATACACATCAAATTTATATTAGAAAACATCAAATTATCACTAAATATTTGATTCACCTTGGTGGCTAATGGATTAGATAAATCACCTAGCGTGATCATGAAATCAAATTACTTGAAGTGAATCCTAAATGTTATCCTATGCATATCCATATCCCTCACCTTAACCCAATGGTATCCTATCCTCAAATTATTCCTTGACAAATAAACTTCCTTATATAAGTCATAAACAAGTTCTGCAACCTTAGTAATATTGTTCAAAGCTTCATAGATGGTACACATGCTATTGCTATCATATTTTCCCTTCACAAAGTGGTTATAATGTCAAATAAACCTCATATGGTTCCTTATAAACTCTCTTTCAATCCAAATGCAAGAGATGGAGAAATCAATAGTAATATCAATGCTTATATGCACTTAGACCATCAAAATATCACCCCAATCCCATATGAGAATATAATATTGAATTTTATTTATAGAGTCCCCATGACCTATACTATAAGTTATATCCTTTACTCTGTCACCTTTGTTATCATGCTTTTCATAATGAACAAAATTTTGTAATGGCATAAGAGGAAACGACAAATTTGAAATATGATCATTTTTTTCATACATTGGTCTACTAATAATGAGCTCATCCACTTTTGATATGGTTTTGATTGTTGATATATCCTCAACATATCTATCCTTAAAACTTAGAATATCTTTTTCAAATGCATATCCATCCACCACACTACTCTAAAAACCAATCATTGTCTCACCCTTTGAAATTTTGGAGGTTAGTACATGTTCTTCCATCTTGAAGTATTTGCATCTATCAAGTAAATACATTTCGTCCTTGACTTCATAACCTTATTGATGATGCATGAAATCATTAGAAGTCAAAAAAACATCTTATATTACCAAATATTTTTTTACCTATAACATGTATGTTGGATTTGGCTAAAACACACAGATCTCACATAATTATGTAGGAAACACTTTTGATCTTGAGATAAATGATCTCCCTTCCACTTTTCACCCTTCATATTTTCAATATTTTTAGAATAATTCTCATCATTGAATAAACATTGTAATGACATCATATGAATATTATGCAATTAATCCTTGCTTTTACCAACATCCATATTTCTCAAGCAGTAATCAAAGAAGCAATCAAAAAAATTACCTTGATTATCTAATTTGAAAATCTATAAGGAAGTTTTAGTAGTAAAACCATTCTCATGAATAATTTCATCAATATAATAAGTCTCAAATGGGGCATCCTACCCAAAATAATGCTCATCAATACAAATATCTTTTCGACTATTCTCATATGGCATTGGGTCCTTATTTACAATCCTTAGAGTTTTGAAAGGTTTTTCTTGGATCCATTAGAAAGAATTAGGGCATTCTCTTCAATTATTAAATCTTCATCTTCAACATTTAAAGCTGATTTCTCATTGAATTCATTGTGACAAACATTGTCTTGATAAGTAAACTCATTAGTAACCAATAGAATATCTTCCTCGAATAAATAATCTTTACCTTCATCCTCTATATCTGGTGTTCTTTTGGTTTCAAGTTATCTTTATTTCTAAACTCAAATATGTCAAGTGTGTTTTGACTAAAACATTCAAAAGTACATACCTGATCATGTCCTTATGTGTCTAGACCATGTTTCCACTAGTAATGACCATTTTCTTCAAGATTCAAAGTAGAATATTGGATGACATATTTATACTTTATAGGATTTAGAGAAAGATATGTCTATAATTCTTGCAACCAAAATCAAGATGAAATATTCTCACTATCATCAAAAGTGGGTTGTGGAACTTCACTCAATTTATTTTTAATCTCTCTCCCACTCATAAGATAAACATACTCTTTATATGAGATTGTAGCCTTGAATGACTCATCATGATTGTTGTGACTTTTTTTTCATTTAGCCATTCTTCCTATTTTATCCATTAGTCCTATGTTCTTACTTATATATTCAAATAAATATCCAATGATTTAAAATCAATAGGAAATGTTTACCCTATTAAAACTAACATGCAATGGTTGATACCACACATGCAACCATTAAAACTTGACAAGTAACATGAATAAATTGAAACAATGGTTATTTTCCCCAATAGGATGGTAAGATCTCAGATATGATACCACTGTCATTCCCCCTTACTAAAATAAATATCAAAAATATCATATCTAAAATTGACTTTGTATTGGGAAAAAGTTCTGTATCAGATATGCCCTTTCTACACTAGTTAGTGAACCCATATTTTGGCTAATTTTTTATGATTACCATAATAACTTAAATATAACACACATGGAACCTTTTATTTCATTAATATAAGTCCAGAACATTAAAACCTACTAAATTAGACTCCCCACAATAATTTTAAAGTTAAATACAAAGTTTGGGCAAAACCCTTGCCAGTTTGACACACATGCACTATAAATATTGTTCAAAACACATAATCAATTTACAATACTTATAAACTGAATGCAAAACATAATAAAATCATGAAATAAACTAATCTCAAACTCAAAATACACCTAATATCTTCTGCAACAAATATGAAATTCTAAAACAAACACCTTCAACTCCACTCACACTAGTAATTTGCATTAAATACCAAATGTTGGTTAAAATCTACACTAATTTAAGCTTTGTAGCAAATCTTGTATGGAATTATATCTCTATATCATTGGGTTTTCTTCCTTCAGTCCTTTCTATCCCTATGTTTTCATCCAAATACCACCTTCATCTAAGATTGTTCATTCCAGGATTATCTAAAGGACACTACATGCACATTATTCCACAAGAGAAAAACATTAGTCTAGAAAAAACATCCTCAAAATGAAATTATGTAACATAAATAACCAAGATGACCCGAAAGGGGTGTCAAAGTCTAGATCCTTACTTTAGCAATATAAAATGATAATTACAAAATGCCATTAGTAATCATGCTTTCCCACTTTCTATGATTTGCTTTAATTTTGCTCTTCTTGGTTTTGTCATACTCAATTTTTTTCTAAATATGCTAGTTTTTATGGAGGATAAGAATGTAAAATTAATTTATTATTTTTTTACAAAATCCAAGTCATTATTCTTCTCCTCAAAATAACACATCCAACTTTGTCTAATAAATCATTCAATAATAATATTTTATTAATTATTTGGCCCTTATTATCAAAATTAATAAATAATGAATATTTTTGGTCCAATAATCAATATTAAATAAAATTATTTTCTTAACTCTTCCATTATTCCATAGAAAATATTGGAATGGTCATTTTTACCAAAAAATTAAATTAATTAGAAATGAGACATGACAAAATCCACCTCTATGTTCGTGATTCATCCAGGTTATATCATTTTATGTTCACTTTACGTTATCATGTTGGAGCTAATATTTACTTAAACATACCTATATCTATGCTTATATGTTTCACAATGTAATTGGCAGCTATGTCATTAATGTTTTATTCTAACACATTTGATCCATGGGACAATGTGTTATGTTGATGTTGGTATCTTTTTCTTTAATTTATGCACTTTATTGAGTGTCTTGCCTTGTTATTATTTTATTTATTGAGCATTTGAACATTCTTCATTCTTTTTGGACCTCATGGCTTTGTTTAACTTTTTTACATTTGAATATGTTATTTCTTGTTGCATGAATAGTGAATATGTCATTTTTTATTTTGTGTACATTTTACCAAGTCTTATCCATTCAATTGTCTAACATTTGAACATGACTCTTTATTTTTGTCTCCTTGGACCATTAATTTGACTTACTTTTTAGTGATTTTATTTGTGTGTTTGGTTGATTGTTGAGATTAAATACTACTATCTAGATGTTTATATGATATTTAACATACATCTTAAGCCTTGATGTGATCCCATTCTATGTGCTTCAATGATACATTTACTTAGACTTGTCCTTCTATAGGTTTCATGGTTTAGTCATAGTTATATGGCTATCTTATGCTTTTGAGGTGAGGTAACTACTAGTTTCTATCTTACGTCACCTCAAGAGGGAATATGAATGGGGACATGTTATAGAGGCAGAAATTACACGCATTCAAAATATTATAATAGGAGGGGGCATGCCATATAGGCAAGGATTCCACATGTTCATATTTTTAGATTCAGTGGAAGCATTCTTTGGAAACACATTGTCCACACTTACTCAATATTCTAAACCTTTAGATTATAGTGGCGGCATGTTTTGTAACTATGTCCTTTACATTGGCACTTATATCATTTTTTAGTTCCATATTATAGTGGGGGCATGATTTAAAATCATGTCATCCACACTTAAACACTTTTAAACCTGCCAAATTGCATAGTTACATGATTAAGATGCACGTTTATGTCATAATTCTATAATTAATACCATTATTATACATAGTTTTAGCATGAGGCATATCTAAAGTGAAAATTTTATGTGATGTGTGCTGAATATTACAAACTAAAATTAGTTTTAGATCCCAAACACTTTTAGTGGTTTTCAACACCAACTAGGCTAGAATTTTAATGACTATATTGAGTCAATATATTGCATTAGTTGGTTTAACTTTTTTTTATTATTGGCTGGAATTTTAATGACTATATTGAGTCAATATATTGCATTAGTTGGTTTAATTTTTTTTAATTATTAAGGTGATTAAATCATTAAATATTTCCATGTTTGTATGTTGGAATTGACTAGATCATCTAGCCTCCCTAAAAGATAGTGTAAGTTGACATAGTTAACTCACACTCACTAGGTTATAAATATGATTGGGTTACATAGTTGAGCTAGTATCAACTATCAAGCTGTAATCCACTTTTTCTCCAAAGTTAGGGCATGGTTCCTCCTCCTCCTCCTCCTCCTCTCTCTCTCTCTCTCTCTCTCTCTCTCTCTCTCTCTCTCTCTCTCTCTCTCTCTCTCTCTCTCTCTCTCTCTCTCTCTCTCTCTCTCTCTCTCTCTCTCTCTCTCTCTCTCTCTCTTTGATTAGATGTATGCACTTTCTAGATTTATATTTGTCTTAATCTCAATTTTGGTGATTCATAAATATACATATTTTAAATTAATTTTCCAAAAGGTAATATGGTTTTATCGATACATAGGTTAGTCACTAGTAAATAAATCAATTTGGACTCAATCAAAGACAAGGTGTGATATACACACCCAAGTAAACATTGATTTGATTTTAAACTATAAATTTAATAATAATATTAAAGGGGGAAATGTAGATGATATTTATGATTTATATAACACCTCAGTCTTCTACACTTGAAAAACTCACACATTGGTTGTTCTTCTCAGTTATAGATCTTTATTAGTTCCACAAGTCTCATATATGCTCTAATATGCTCCTTGACCTATTTTTTAGTCTAATTATCTTATGTTGATGACTTAGGCCTTCTATCTTTCCCAAAAAATTTAAAACCTCATTATCTTATGGCTTTATAAGTTATAAACTTTTACCTATTTTTCTACTCCCTAGACATTTATGCCTTGCATAAACACCTATGTTGATGTAGATGTCTTATTCTAACACAAGTGTCTAGTGCACTAATGTCATCTAATTTAAAAATGAAATGTGTCCTAATGGTCAATCTAAGTGATATTATACAAGATATTATCCAAATATATTTTTATAAATATAATAGCAACCCTCATTCATTCCTCACCTAGTACAAAACTATCATTCATATAAAGGAGAATTAAAAGAACATTCAATTAAGTAAAAGTCTTCTCTATTTTATCATATTTCCATAATAGTCATAGGGGTAACATATCTACATGTTTGAAGTACTGGAATAGTAGCCCAAGATCTATACTTTCCAAGTTATAAGCTAGGTCCATGTTTTACTTGTTTAATACACATTGCATGATTCAAAAAAAATCCAATGTGAAGGGATAAGTTTAGAAGTATGATTACCTCTTTAGAGTATTTTATATGGAGGAAATACTCATTGACATAGGGGTCTTTGGGATAACTCAACGTCATGTGCACGCTAACCCATTTTTTCCATATCCACTATGACATAAGGGTTTGATCATTTAGCAAGGAGTGACAATCCATTACCCATAATTAATGCAACATAGAAAAGGTGAAGATTAACTAAAAATCATCTAAGTGGTCACATCATATTTCAAAAATTATCCTATATTATATAGCTATGTCTAATATAGACATTAATGTTGGTGTAACCATTTCATGCATATGTAAGTATCTGTAGATATAGAGGCCCTTAACTCAAACATTGGTGACTATTAAAAAATATTATTCCAATCTACATCCTACCTATTCCATATCTAGATCTGCATTAGCATCAAAACCAATAAAGTACATTGTTTTTATTATCATTTTGATATCTAGTATAATTGTATTTTTCATTTATAGCATATCTCAAAATAATAAATTTAGTATATGTTCTATATGAGTTTTACAATTAATTGGCTTCTTATAGATCATATTATCACCATTGTGCTTATTCATTTATAAATTTTCAACCCTCTCTACCCATTGTATGATTCATATAAAGTTGACATAGTTCATTCAAACTCATGAGGTTATAAGTATGATTGGGTTATATAGTTGAGCTATATCAACTATCAACTGGTAATCCACTTTTTCTCAAAATTTAGGGTATGGTTCCTCCTCCTCACTCTCTATCTATCTCTTTGCTTAGATATATGCACTTTCTAAATTTATATTTGTCCTAATCTCAATTTTGGTGATTCATAAGGATACATATGTTAAATTAATTTTATAAAAGCTAATATGGTTTTATCAATACATAGGTTAGTCACCATTAAATCAGTCAATTTGGACTCAATCAAAGACAAGGTGTGATATACACACCAAGGTATACATTTATTTGAATTTAAACTATCAATTTAATTATAATATTAAAGGCGGAAATGTAGATGATATTTATGATTTTTATAGCACCTCAGTCTTCTATACATGAAAAACTCACACATTGGTTGTTCTTATCAATTATAGATCTTTATTAGTTCCACAAATCTCATATATGCTTTAATATGCTTGTTGGCCTATATTTTAGTCTAACTAATCATATGTTGATGACTTAGGCCTTCTATCTTTCTCAAAAATTTTAAAACCTCATTATCTTATACCTTTATAAGTTTTAAACTTTTACCTATTTCTCTACTCCCTAGAAATTTATGGCCAGCTTAAACACCTATGTTGACGTAGGTGTCCTATTCTAACACATGTGTCAAGTGCACTAATGTCATCTAATTTAAAAATGAAATGTATCCTAATGGTCAGTATAAGTGATATTATGTGATATATTATCCAAAAAGATTGTTATAAATATAAGAGGAACCCTCATTCATTCCTCACCTAGTACAAAACTAACATTCATATAAATTATTGTTCAAAAAACATTCAATTGAGTAAAAGGCTTCTCTATTTTATAATATTTCCATAACAGTCATAGGGATAACACATCTACATGTTTGGAGTACTAAAATAGTAGCCCAAGATCTATATTTTTTGAGTTACAAGCCAGGTCAATGTTTTACTTGTTTAATACACATTACATGATTCAAAAACAACGAAATGTGAAATGATAACTTCATAAGTATGATGACCTCTTTAGAGTATTTTATATGTAGGATATACTCATTGACAGAGGGGTATATGGGATAGCTCAACATCATGTGCACACTAACCCATTTTTCCATATCCACTATAAATATGAATAACTAGGGTTTGATCATTTAATAAGGAGTGAAAATCAATGTCTTGTATTTAATGAAACATATAAAAGGTGAAGATTAACTTAAAATCATCTAAGTGGTCTCATCATATTTCAAAAAATATCCCATACTATACACCTATGTCTAATACAGACACTACTATTGATGCAACCATTTCATGCAAATGTAAGTATCCGTATATACAAAGGCACTTAATTCAAAAAATGGTGACTTTATAAAATATTATTCCAGTCTACAAGCTACCTATTCCATATCTAGATCTATATTATCATCAAAACCAAAAAAGTACATTGTTTTTATTATTATTGTGATATCTAGTATAATTGTGCTTTCCATTTTTAGCATATCTCAAAATATTAAATTTAGTATATGTTCTATATGATTTTTACAATTAATTTGCTTCCTATAGATCATTTTATCACCACTGTGCTTATTCATTTATATATTCTCAACCCTCTCTACCCATTGCATGGTTCATATCAATTTAGGGTTAAACATGAAGAATGGATTTCATTTAGTATGGGTTAAATATGTTAATTTTTTTAGCTATTCAAAATGTCCATCTTTTAATATTTTAATGATGCTTAAAATAGTTTTGATGTCCATTTTCTTATGGGTCTTATTTTTTAAATAAAGAGACTTGATATAAATATATTTTCACATAGTATGGATATATATTTATTATGTAGAAGCACATATATGTCCCAATAGATTTTAGCAATAATATAGTTATTATAACTCAATTAGTAGGTCAATCCATTGAAGAGAATAATTGCTTCATGTTCAACAAGGCTTAGCATAACTTTAGTGGAAACAAAATGTTTGATGGGTAGAACACTAAATAGATTTCTTAGCTTAACCTTATAGATTACATGAAATTTATTGAGGGAGGCAAAATAAAACATGACACGAAATAATTTATTCCAATATTACATCATGATTATGTTGAGACTATTTAAACAAGTGGAATAAGCAAACACTATCTTTGAAATATGTTGTATGCCCTCTAACTTTACCCTTGTCTTACTTGTTTAAAATATAAATTAGAATAAGATAGCATTTGATATTAGCAAATTTATAATCCAAATTTAATATTTAGTGTTAGATTCATTTAGGTTACTTGGGTTACATAAAATTCTTGTGAAATATAGGATGCTTAAATAATGGATTAATTATCTTGTTAAATTTTATAGTATGAAATGCATTTATGATCATTGTATGTTCCTTCTTCCTAATAAAAATTGATGATAGAGTAATAAACTTGTGATAAGATTAACTTACGTCTTAACTAAGTTAAGCTTCAACTTAGTTATAATAACCCATGTAGGCTTCCATGTTGTACACTCACATTTTTAAACAAGGAGTCAATATGATTTGTATGAATGTTAACATTAGTGCCACAGTTAGGTAACTATTCATTTGGAAACTGATCTAGTTTCATACTACCAGATGAACTCTCCTCACCTTCTCTCAAATTGTATAAATAGAAGGCAATTATTGAGCTTTGTAACTTGAAAAAAGTTGGTTGAACAAGTTGGTTGAGAAAATAAGCAGGACTTAACCAGAACTTTGTTTATGTCTTCCAATAGTGTTTTTTTCAATTAAGTGTAGAAGGATGTTTTGGTCAAGCTAATTTTGGTTCAATTATATACATCTAATTTACAATTTCTACATGGTATAAGACCTAGCACTATAACCCTCCTTCTCCTTAAGCCCTCCATCTAGTCATGTTGCTTAATTAAAACAATAGTGTCAAAAGGAGGACAACGAGAGTCACTATGATGTCTTGGAGGTGATTTTGTAATTGTAATGTCATTCTAAATTTTAAAGACAAAAAAAATTGGTATCATGTTCATTGAAATTGTGAAAGGTGGTTCAACCTTTCAAATTTCTCAAATTGGTCACCTAGAACTTCAGATCTATTTGAGAAGTTTGATGGTTGATGAATAATTTCTAAAAAATATACACCTTTTAAGTACAACAAAACATTCTAATGATGAGGTAATTTTGAGAAGGAAACACATAGTTGTGACAACTCATTTGGCTTAAATTTTAAGGATTCAAGAAGTGATCTCCAAAGATCTAACACTCTGAAGACACTCTAAAGATGCTCCATAATTGATCTGAATATACTCTAGGTGTGCTCTGAAAACATACACAAGATGCTCCAAAGAAATATAGGAATGATTCAAAGACCTATATAGGGTGCTCTAAAGCACTGTATAGGATGATTTGAAGATACCTAGATGTGATCTGAAGACTAATCAGATCCTACTACTTAGAATAGTAATTATACAAATATCTATAAATAGTCTTTCGATATTTAGATGTCTTATTTTAGACATTAACAGTCATAATAATGTCTTAAATAGTCTGGATATGTTTGTATCTTTATTTTGTAAAAAAGATAAGTATCGTCATATTAGATTAGTTTTTTTTGTCTATAGTTAATTTAGTCAGTTCTAACACCTTCCTAAAAGTGTGGGATCTAACTCTTAGATTGTCTATGTTTTGAATAAATAGATTTGGGTGGTAAGATCACCAAGATTTTGTATCTTGAAAATAGAGGTTGAGATTTGTCTAAATATATATCTCCTTCTCATTCTAGGGAGTTCCTAACTTTGAAATTATTGAAGTTGAAGAAAGTTAGAAAAAGTTGGAAAAAGAGTTCAACATTTCATATTTGTATATGTTCTTTGAATGAAATAGAGATCAGTGTTTTCCTCTATGTATGAGTAAATAAATTCCTCTTCTAAGGAAGTATAAAAGGTCCACTTCTCTCCAAGGATAAGGACCAATTGATAAAGATTAAAAAAAACATAAATAAATAAAAAAAATGTTGTCAAGCCCCTAATCGACCATTTCCCTACACCAGTTGTCCACCACCCAAGTTCCATCACCACCTACTCCTTGTATCCTCTAACCACCATTCCCATAGCTTCCATTTCCACTCATGCCCCATATAACTCCCCAAAAATTCACAACACCACTCCTCCATGCAACTCTTTTGCCCAGTCTCCACACACCCTAGCCACCATTCCACTCCACACAACCCCCTACTGCCTCCAAACCATCCACTATGACTCCTCCACTCAGTTAGATCTCCACTAATAACAACCTTTGATAACCACCTACCCCTCCATATCTATATCTCCCTCCACCCATCCTTAACCCTATTTCTTAGCCACCCATCTCCCTTGAGCCATGTCATGGCTACTCCCTTGCCCAACCACTTCCCCTACTGCCACAACCAACACACATCCACTGCCTACCACCTGCTCAACCTTATTCCACCACCTCCAAACTTCTCTTCTTGAATTTTTTTAGATGTATTTTTTATTTGTATTTGATCTTGTTGATGTTTTGAATCATGGTCAATGTGAATTGATTTTTTCAAACCTACAATTTTTTTTTTGAAATTGACCATGTCTAATTTCATTACATGATTTTAGTTGAAGAGTTGAAAATGTGCATTGTAAATCATTTTGGTCCGTATCTTATTCACATTTATGGACATTTTCCACCTACCATCCCACCAAAGGTGCCATTTTTTGAAATCTTAGCCTTTTTATCAAACAACACATTTCCCTATTTTGACTAGTTGAGTGGGGTTTAGCTCAGTACTTTTTTAGTGTTTGGTGGATGGTTCAACCTAAAAAATGAATATTTTGAAATATAACACATTTAAAAGGATATAGTTGAAGAGCACTCTCATATTTATTTTCATAGAAATCAGTGGGTGGGGCCTAGTCTAACAAGAGGTCATACCCTCATGAAAACTCGTGTTTTTCCCAATCAGTGCCCTCTACTCAATCTCCAAGCCTACTTCATATTTTATTGGATTTATTCATGCATGTTTATCACTTTTACTAGACCCTCTCTATTGTGTCTTTATGTAGACACACTTACACTTTTTCACTCATATCTTGAACACTATTTGGATTTTTGTGCTAATTTTTACTACATTGTGAATCTGGTTACAAGCTCATCCATGTGGAATATTTAATTTTTTACTACTTCATAAGAAAGTATAAGTATTTTTCATATTTTTATAGGCCTTCTCAATGTGCAAACATCATAAAACATTTTGGTCATTTTCCTCTGCACTCTAACCACTTTTAAGGTGGTGTTTTTTAAAAAAGTGTATGGTTGTTCACCAAGAATCCATATTTTTAATTCAATTCGAGTCATACTGTACTAAAACAAGTTTTTTTTTCATTTTCTAATTTTAACTCAAATTGTAATTATGTGATTTATTTTGTAAAACTTCATCATTATATGTAGTTAGGGGGTAATTCTTTTGGTCATTTTACTCCTTATAAAGATACAACACTCATTTTTTGAGGGATACACACTTGCTTAAGGCACTCTTGTAGACTATGGCTAGTATTTATTTTTGGTGTACTTGTGATTTGTACCTTATCCTTGAGATTGTACATTCATACTTTGGAACACTTTTGGTTTGTGTCATGTCTCCTTAAGGTACCCCTACTTAGTGTATTTCATTATAATTTGAAGACACTCTCAAGGCCCCTTTCTAAGCACCTTGTATTCTTATTTATGTTGTCTCTTTCAAGGCCCCTTTCTAAGCACCTTGCATTCTTATTTGTGTTGTCTCTTTCAAGGCCCCTTTTTTAGCAACATGCCTTATTCTCTGGGGACACCTCTAGGGCCCCTTTTTATGTGCCTTTTTTTAATCTCACTCATGTAATCAAGTAATAACTTTTCATCAGAGAGTGACATTATTAATTTTTATCAAGGAAAATAGGGCCCACAAAACATATAGCATGCTCCTCCTCTCAACACTTGATGCATATGACTCACTTTTTCATACTTTGAAAGTTAATATTGCATTTTTAAAATCAAAACCTAATCTTATGGAGCACACAATAACCACACTTATTCCACATTTAGTTCTTTCTTTCAAATTTGGCATGTATCCTTTGGATGCTCAACTAGATTTTGCTCTATCAGCCACTAAGTTGTTTTGTAATCTTGCTACATTAGTAATTTTTTGGGTTTCAACTCAAAATATTTTTGATAAAACTATAGATATGCTTGATTAATTTGAGAATTACATAATTAGTTTTGGTTCCCATCTTCTATACACCATGGGATATTCTAGCAGAGGTCTTGCAAAATAGGGATAGGGCATTGTTTTCTCCATTCAACCTGTTCATTGCATTGCTCACCATGGTATTGGCTATTGAAGTAGTGATTTTTCATCTTCTTTGGGACCATTATGTAGAAGTTATATACCAATTTTTTTCACTCCACACTTCCATAAGACATTGAGAGACATGGTAAAACTACATCTATTCATTCATTAGATAATGTATTCAGGCATGAGAATCCTAAGTCATCTTGTCCTTCACTCAGGCTTGATAAACTTGATTGTTATTTTGTTAAGCAAGATATTATTAACACCTTATCATATTCAATTAAACTTGAGATTCCTACATCTGATATATACATTTCCTTACATTCATCATTTATGCACATGGCATCGAATCACTTGTAGACATCTTTTTCTGTCATCCATTATTATTTGGGATGGAATGATGATCAGTTATCATGACATAGTCAACGTTCTTTATGTGGACTCTACTGGTGTGGTTATTCCATTATTCATATAATTCATCCTGCATAGCAGTGCTCTCTTTTGGAGCAAATTTTTAGGTCTTATGATGGCTTCTTTAATAGATTAATTGATCCTTGTGGTGAGTTATTTTTAGTGTTTCCATTATCTATTTGATAATTTTTTACTTTTTAAAGATATATTATACTTGAAAATAATTATAATGTTCCATGGGGAGTTTGATTTTATAGCTTAGTCTACTTCATGCATGTGTAACTTTATTTATGCACCCTTTACTCTTTTAGTTGCTTGTCTCTCCAATCACCATTAGGGTCATCCTTTTTTGAGAGACCATTGATGTATTCCTAAACACCTTGATAGGTAGTGTGTCTCTTTTTATGAGCCTTCTTTGATATTTTCAACTACTGTCATTGATCGATGTTTGAATAGTGGATTTATCCCATTCATACAAAAAAATTTATCCACTCCACCCATTCAAAATTATGGGTGTGTGTGTAAAGATATTGCTTATCAGCATGTTGATTTTCCCTTCCACCAGTTAATACTCTTTTGTATATTTGACTAATTTTGTGGGTGTTGATTGTCCCTTGCATATCATATAGGTAATTGATATCATATTTGGGTGTTGAGCATCCCTTGCATCTATTTTAGTGATAATTTTTATCCCATCCATTCCATTGTGAATTTTTAAGAGATCATTGTTTTGTCTCTCAATTTCCATTTATATGATTAGTGTTTTCTTTGAGTGAGACTCATCTAGAGTACCAGTTACTATTTGACTTAGAAATTACAGTGACTTGATATCCATGTATTTTGTTAAGATGGATTGGTTACCATAAGGACATTTATAACTTCACTGTACATTTGTACATAGGTACTTGATTAAGTTGTTGTTGTTGGGACCCATTTTATGCATTTTATCTTCTCCCCAAGTTAATATTAAGGGGATATGTTAGATTAATAAACTTATTCTAATCTTAAATTTAATATTAACCAAATGAATCTTTGATTTAATTAGAATAACCCATTGGAGGTTCCATGTTTCATAGACATATGTCTATATAAAGACTCAATATGGTTGGTATATATGTTGACATTAGTTCCCTACTTATGTAACTATTTATTTGGCATATGAACTAGTTTCACACTATTAAATGAACTCTCCTCACCTTCCTTCATAGGTTATAAAAAAAGGGAAAGGTTTGACATTAGTAAGTTGTATTAATTTGGTTAAACAAGTTTACATAAGTTCGTTGAACAAGCTTGAGGAGCAAGCGAGTAGGAAATAACCAAAACTTTGTTTTTGTCTTCCAATTATGTTTATTTTAATTAAGTGTATAAGGATGTTTTGGTTGGGTGAATCTAGGTGAATTTTATACATCTCATTGACAATTTCTACAATTGATATGTGAGTTATTATGTAGGAACATAAATAATCATTGAGACTCCATTATTGATTGTAAATAATTTCATTATTAAGATATGTATTATGCGAAATGAATAACAAACTTAATCATAGTAAGGTATGCAAAATGGATAAATGGAGAATCAATTCATAAGATGTGTCTTTGTTTAAGAATGATAACTATGTTATGCAAAATATAGTCATCATAGGAGATTTAAGTTCCTTATCATGATATTAAATGGGAAATACACTTAAGACTACTAAAATGTTGAATAAAAATGAGGCCACTAGAATAGAATAGTTTATAGATAACAATAATTGCTAATGGAAGTGACTAAGTGGCATTGATCCTAGATTAGATAGCTTTAGAGTAAATCATCGTGGAATCACTTATCATGTGAAGATTTAAGCCTAAACTGAATAGTTTTAGTGGCATTTAAATTAAATAATTAACTAATGGTATTTTATCACAACCATTCTTGACATCATAGTGAATTTTTTAGGCCACTATTATAACCTTTGAGACCATTATATAATTAGTATCATAGTCTCTATACATTTGTAGATATCTTGATGACTTTAGTCTTCATGGGTTACTAGTTTAGTTCACCTTAACTAAATAGGAGATATTCCTAAGGCTATGGACTAAGTATGTATAGACTTAATAAGGAATACATTACTATTTACTAAGGTAGTCAGATAATATTGTTAATTATTTAACATACTCATGGGGTTGATTGATCATGTGGTCACCTACAATAAAAAATAGACTTTGTAAAACCCAACTTTGTAATTATCTTGTATCTTGTCATAGTATACTTGATTCTGTATGTTAATTAAGATAATGAGAATGTTTTTTGATGATCATGATGAAATTAAATCTCTTGATAAATATTTTTATTTATATAGAGGCCATGAAAAGTTTAAAATAACTGGGATGGATCCCAATCATCACAATATTTTCAGATTTAAATTATTTTGATTCTTTTTTAATCCATAGTTGTAATTTAGAATAAAATTAAATATTAGAGCCAGATGGAATAATCCTTAACTTATATATAATTGTTATATCATGTATTTTATATATTTTGTATGCATTTTCCATGATTCCAAAGGTGGAAAATATACTTATCTATGGACTCAATGCCATTTTGAACTTCTTGGTCTTAATTGAATTTTTATAAGTTATGTTTGGGTTCCATGATGATGTATTTGATTAGTATGGATATACCACACAAGATATTTCATGTTTATACAATCCCATTACCATGGAATAATGGATTGGATTCTCTTCAATTTTAGACTCTAGGGATTTTATGATCCCATGATGTAATGAGGTTATAAATGTCACCATCATAGTAGATCATACTTTGTCCCACTATGTGAAGACCTCTACGTGAGGTCACCTAGATTATGTGTGTGGATTTATCACTTTATAAAAATAAATTAAATATTGAGATAATCACTTTAGCATTTTTCAAAACAATAAAAACATATAAAATTGATAGTGTATAGACCTTATTCAATCACATGACCTTAACTTATACTTATTTTCTTTGGGGCTTCATGGAAGACTAACTGTGATTAATCCACATGGAAAATATATTATCTCCACATCCAAAAAATTTATCGATAGGATGCATGTGAACTTTCACCCACCTTATGACCATGACCAATGCGATGAAGATACATGGATAGTTCAAATATCCTAAATGGTATTTGGTCCATGGGTAAATATACATGTTTCTAGTTAAGATTAAGGCCTTTGTTTGTATTAACCTTTTTGTTACTACCCTATTTATGTAGTTTCCTTTCTGTAATTTGGACCAAGGTCCTCCTTTTAGTCTTAATTATTTTTGTGGACTATAATTTATCCTTTTAACTTCCATGTGGAATATATCACATTACTCAAATTCATGTAGATGTCACTTTAAACTTATTCCCTATGGCCACTCCATGAGTAATTAAATGTGTCAAATTATATAATCCATTTATTTTTGAGGATAGATATATGGTTGAGGTCACCACCAATGTTAGTTCCATATATGGACCTTGTGAAACATGAGTCACTTGTATATATGTGACTTATAAGTTCAAAATTTTTATGGACTTATTTGGTCCATGATGAGACCATGTGGCACCCATCCTAGCATCACACATATATCCTTCTTGAGCCAAGTTTTGTGGGTCTCTTTTGAGTAAAATTCCATACCCATTGATATATATACCATGATGTGTTCTATTTTAAATCCATAATGTAATTTAATCGGTTACTCACCTTACTTGAATGTAACATAAAGTTTCTTGGGTATAATGGAACATTTATTTTATAAATTAGTTGGATTTGAGGCTATTCATGACCATGACATGTGTCATGATCCCAAGGCCTCTCATTCACTTGGTTTTAGGACAATTATTTAATTATTTATAGTTCAAACTGACTTGATTATAAGCTAGGTCTATTTCATTTATATTATATAGTGGACTATTAGTAGTGATCACATATATATTAAATAATAACATAATTTGAGGAAAATACATGGATAACTATTAGTGGGGATAGTTCATAGGTGATATCAAAAATTTGAATAATGATGGTGATGGCCATGTATTTGGTGTAATTTCAAGTCAATACCTCCAATGTGATGCTTATTTCAATTGTGAACCCTATGAAATGTTAAAGTTTGTAAATGCATCATATTTTTTGGATTCAGTAAATTTGCACTAGTTTTATTGTGCGGACCTCTACCATAAATCCAATTCTTTAGATATTGAATTCATGTGGCATATTAATGTGAAACTATTGGACCCAATACTAATTCACCTTAATATACTGTGATATTCACTTGGGAGCTCCCTAAACCTTCCTATATATTTGGATCCCTTATATCATGTGTTTTAATCCAAAACATTTCACAAAATTTTATTGTCTAAATTGAAATCTCTATTATAAAAAAAGCCAAGACATTTTTTTCTATCACGTATTCATGTACAAACATTAATTCATAAATCCTAGGAAAAGACAAATTTTATATTTACATAAAAAGGCATGGATTACTATCATTAAACCCTTTTTAATATTAACAATGATCTTCCATGTACAAACATTAACTCATAAATCCTAGGAAAAGACATAAATTTTATATTTACATAAAAGGGCATGGATTACTATCATTAAGCCCTTTTCAATATCAACAATGATCTATAAGCATTTACTCTAAGTAAAGACTATAATTATTGTGCTACCAATAGCCAACAAACCAAATCATAACTCCAACTTGTTTTATGTTTTACGTATCTCATTATTTCAAGATGAATATCTCCACCATGAGGATAGAGAAAATGATTGGAATTTATCCCAAATGAAAACTATTCCTTGATCAATCTCTTATCTATGCATGTTGAGCTATCAAAAAGTCCATGCTTCTATTGTCCTACCAAAAAATAAAATTGAATGTTTCAATATGCATTAAAAAACTAATCAATATCACTTGGATAATATATTTACTACTATTCAAAAATAATAAATGGTATTGATTAAATTTAATGAGATAACACCATTATTTATCTTCCACCATGTTAGAAAACAATACCTCACATTTCAACACTCTTCATCACTATGACGTGGTTTTACCAACACATGCCACAAATTAGAAGTAGGGTGATGTAATCATTTCATCCTTCAAACCCATTATGGGTTATGGATAATATTAACTAACTATATAAAACAAATGTATAAATTTTTACAGTTTTGTTAATTCCACCACTAGTTTACATTACTAACACATCAAACGAACCTTTATATCCACACATACACATTAAAGTACAATAAAAAACATTTAATTGAATGTAATGCATCAACATAAATCTCTAAAAACATTAAATTAAATGGGAAATATTTATCTAATTGAGAAGAACTAGTGATAATTTGGTACAATTTTAAAACATATCCCAACATGAAACCAATAAGACAAAGCTTTAGCAGAAATAATATCATGACTCTACAAACCTATACAGATGTTTTTGACAAGAATAAAAGAATTCATTGGATTGTTTATGAACTAGGAAGGCACTAGAAAACTATTAACAACTTACACAGTCATCCGAAAAAATTTGTTGAGGCTAGCAAACCAAATCATAACAAACAATCACTTAAAGGTTTATATATCTTACCATTTTCAAATTTTATCCATCATAAACCTTATTATAATAAAAACATTTTCACTACATTCACAAAAATAACATGATCCAATATTAAATCACAATATAATTTTTTAATGACCATTCTATAGTCTATTTGCATTGAATTATCAAAAGGGTAAGTATTCACTATGACTCTAACCAAACAATAAATGTTTCATTTTCCCAAATGAAAAAAATAATATAATTTATGAGTTAGACTCACCAATAATTTAAAACAATATAAATGTTATTGATTAAATTTATTAACCTCTCACCCATTCATTTATGTGACAACCTCATTAAAAATTAAAATGTTTCCACTAATCACACTCTCTCCAACATCTAATGTAGACTATCGATCATGTAAAAAATGCAAGGCTACTTCGAGTAGGTTTGATATTACATGTCAATAATAAGAATATATAGAGATAAATTTGATTGTAATCCTTACCTATGATTATAGTTTTCAATAAATATCGATCCATGCAACCAACAAGAGACTTGTAGCTTGATCCACATAATGAATAGTTGACTAACAACTTTTAGATCAAACAATAACTAAAAAGGGAATAAAAATCTATCATGAATAGCAAGATAAGACATTGATGGGTAAGTGAATTGAATTGGTGGGTAATATGGTGGTCTTAAGGAGACATGCTTTTCTTGAAAAATAAGAAACCTTAACTTGTACGTATTATTGGAGACACCTACACTTAATTTTTTTAGATGTTATGGGAACATGACTTGTAAAATTTTGAGTCTAATTTCTAAATGGCAATTTTTTTTTAAATGATCAATTATAAGTAGGTGAAACATTGTAAAATCAAAGAGGTACTATTAGTTTTCTTATAAAAATCATATTAGATAGCCTATCATGCAACCCATGATTTTTTTAGCATCATTTACACTTTTTATAAATTTTTGGGGGAAAGTTAGATAAGATCATCTAGTTTGTAACCTATAATATTTATTTAAAAAATCAATAAATATTTTTATTTTAATAGTTTAATAAATCAATAGACCCTCAAATATTATTAATAATTCATAGCTAACCATGTCGTTCCCCCCTGACCCTGCCCCCCACTACTTCATAAATATCTAAAATATAATTTATTTTAATGTGCATAAGATTAAGTGTATTTTGTAACCCTATAACATTTTTATAATTTGAACCAATTAAACAAAATATACATAAACAAAGATAAACATATTTAGTTTCATCATATAGCAATATAAAAATACATACTTAGAAACATATATATTTGAACCTTAAAATAAACGCGCACACACACACACACACACACACACACACACACACACACACACACACACACACACACACACACACACACACACACACACACACACACACACACACACACACACACACACACACACACACACAGGGTGTGTGTGTGTGTGTGTGTGTGTGTGTGTGTGTGTGTGTGTGTGTGTGTGTGTGTGTGTGTGTGTGTGTGTGTGTGTGTGTGTGTGTGTGTGTGTGTGTGTGTGTGTGTTTACATATACATATGTATGAAATATGAGAGTGTCATGGATGTTATACTCATATTTTTAGGATCTTTTATCTATAAAATTTACATTTTTTAGTATGCTAAAAGTTACATTTTTTTTATTTTTATTCAAAAACACACATCCAATTGTATATTTATAGTTCATGTCCTAGAATTAGGAATCCAATGCATTCTCAAGACTTGAGGCATGTGTTTTATGTTTCAAACATTATAACCATGTACATGAAATCCCACATATGTGAAATATTTTACCATTACATTGACATGCATTTTTCCATATTACTAATTTTATTATAGTTTTTATTTAAAATTGAAAGTTCATGCATGGCCTTATTCAATCATATTTATTAACATTGAAGTTATATACATAAAAAAAAAGTTAACCCACTTCTAACTATAATCTTGATGTAATTTAATTGGATAAATCGATTGGTTTAAGGTTTAGTGTTTAAGAATTTTAGGGTTTAGTTTTTAAAGTTTAACATTTGAGGATTTAGGGTTTAGGTTTTAGGGTTACAATTTTAGGGTTTGTTTGGGTTTTAAGGTTTAATGTTTAGGGTATAGGTGCAATTTTGAAAGTAATTAGGAAACATTTGAGCTCATTAAACCTATTTGTGACTAAATAATGTGATTTTATGCTCAATTATCCCTAATGTCATCACAAATAGAGCCAATTAGTGAATTAGGGAAATTACTAATGTGATTTGGACCAAATTGAAGCCCATGAGCCTAGTATTATGGTAGATAATGTTAATTGAATATAAATAAATCAGTTTAGGGTTTATGGCATTCAATATAATGTTTACAATTTAGGGTTTAATGATTAGGGATTATGTCTTATGGTATAAGGTTTACGGTACAGGGTCTAGTTATGAAATTAATTAGGGTAAATTTAGGATCATTAAACCTATTTATGATTATAGAATAAGTTTTTTCACTTAGTTATCCCCAATGTCATCATAAATTGAGCCAATTGGTTAACTATTGAAATAAGTGATGTGATTTGGGCTAAATTAAGCCCTATGAACATTATTCTTACTCTACATTATTTTAATTAAGCTAAATCAATTTGTTTGTGGTTTATGGTTTATAATTTATGATTTAGGGTTTAAGGTTAGGGTCTTGGGGAATAGGGATTAGGGCTTAGGATATACAGTTTAAGCTTTAGTGTCTAAGATCTAATTTTGAAGCCAATTGGGACATATTTCATCTCATTAAATCTATTTTTTACTACAAAATGTAATT
>JARHVA010008459.1:362500-485137 GCA_037957365.1 Torreya grandis
TCTTATAAATAATCTATCTTTGGAAATGTGGCTACCACATTATATTATGTTAATTAGTAATTATTATTTTTGCTTCCATGCTCTTAGTTTATATTAATAAAGTGAACACTAATTTCTTGGTATGTCTATTATGCCTGACCATTATAAATTAGAGCCCCTAAAAATCTAAGGGTCTCATAGCTTCATTATTCATAAAATCAGTCCCTATATACCTTTTAGATGTGACCCAGCTTATAAACCAAATTTTCATATATCATGCATCCACATAATTTTTTAAATTCCACATAATTACTTTATTCTTATATCAATGCATTCGGTGCTAGGGATACGTGTCTACCTAACCATTTAAGTCATCCACATTTCATAATTACATGGTCTCAATTTCATCATCTTGATATGATTTACATGATTGAATAAGGAGTTAGGCACCATGTTTGAAGAAATATGTGCTCTACAAAAAATTATCTATGTTCATGACATACTTATAATATAATCAGTCACACCAATATAGATCTCTGCATGTCCAAAATACATCTTATAAGGAATAATTCACATTATTTTATATTATTTTTTATTAGTACCTAAGGGTAAACTCAAGGAATAATTTTATATTTAACTCTCGATTAAAGTATGCCTTTTTTACCAATTAGAATTTAGTATTTTTTGTGAATGGAAAAAAAAATAGTTTCATAATAGTCAAGTTGTGCATTTTGTAGTAAAAGTCATGAAGCATGGATTTTATTGGTATTTTGATTGATAAAAACCATTTACATATTATTTATGTTTAGATTATTGATTTCATCAAAATTGTATTCACACATTCAGAGTTACATGGGTGGTGGTGAACTAATATTTGCAGACATGTGTTGTAGGATATGATATTCTATGAAAATTTAAGTAATGTTTGTTTCACATAATTATCATGTCATGACTATTCTAAGAATTAAATGAATAGGTGTCATGTAATAACTCATACAAAAAATTATTTAATGCATTTTCCCATTCCAAATAATTATGTTCACTATGCATTGTAGATCACTGGTGATTGTTCAGTGAATCACCAACATGTATATGACAATTTTGGTGAGTATTTTCCAAGCTTTCTAATTGTATTGATTTTTATTGTTTTTAATATAATTTACATTGTATAATGGATTTTAAAAACTTGAAATAAAAACCAATGCATATTCATAACAAACAACATGTTATTTCTATTAAAGAATACACACAATTATGAAAAACTCAATGCAATTATTTAACAATGCCTATGAAAACAATACAAATGATAACAAAAAAATGTTAGACCTAGAACATGGTCCCATTAAAAATAAAATTTATAGATAATTATTTTTTTAAAACTTTATGGTCTTGATGATTTGTATATTTAATTTGTAATATTATATGGTTATTGTGTTATGTGTCTATCATGTTATTTTAAGCTTATTCAAGAAATTGATTTTTTATTTTTACTTTTATTTGTGCCAAATAAAACACATAAATTCATGATAATATATCCTCACTTTACATACATAGTTATGTGCATTTTTCTTAAGAAAAAAAGTAGTGTGATTAGATATTGAGTGTATTTTTAAAAAAGAAAAAGAAGAGTTATCAAACAGGTCAATTATAGCTTATAGAGTTGATGATTGTTTAGCGAATCGATAATATGTCTATGATGGTTTTCGTGAGTATATTCCAAAAAACAAACTTACCTTGTTTTGTCTTCAATTCAATTGGAATTATAGAATGGAATTGAGAAACTCAAAATAAAAATCAATGCATATGCATAGCAAACAACACGTCATTTATATTGAAGAAAACACTCCATTATTAAAAATTTAATTCAATGACATAGATAATCCCTTGGCTGAAAATAACCTTTTTGGAAGTCATAATTTCAAACATAATGCAAGTTATTGTTTATTTTATGCTTTTCAAGTTCTTTTGAATTTTTGATACAAATAAATAGAGCTACATGTAGGAGTTATAGAGAATGTTGTAAACTATTTGGGAAAAAATAATCCCCACCAATTAAGGTCTTTTGGATTGGAATGAGATCTTGAGTAACTATTTACATTGCATCAAGTACAAGATACTGAAACAAGTTCCCATAGAATGTATCTTTCTTCAACTTCACGCATACCAAGCAGTAAACATGGTCTATGGGGAAACAACTATTGTATAGATTAGCTTCCTAAATGGCTAAATATTTCCATATATACTTGATCTTTAAATAGAAAACATAAGTATTTTCATTTTAATGAGAAATCTCTGAAACCACCATATTGCATATTATTTCCTTATTAGAAATAATATTCCATGAAATTATTTATCCATTATGAACCTATTTCATTTAAATTTTCAATTTAATTTCTAAGAAAGAGAAAAGAAACTCGATATGAATATGGTTGAAAAACCTATTTATTTATGTGTTCATTGAATCAAAATATTGTGAAGAACTTCTCTTTGGCTTGAGAGGAAGACCTGGAGATAAGAAAGTACCAAATCTAATTTATTTTTTAGATAGATAGTTGGGTGGATTGCCTAGCAAAATCTAGATCCTATAATTGAGAGTTTCCTTAGGGGTTGTTAATCCACACATTTTACATAATTAAGTTCACAAAACTAGAAATAAGGTACTTGTATAAATAATCAAAAAGTAATAAAATTGAACACAAGAATGCTTGGTTAGAAAATAGATTAAAAGTGATCAAATTAGTGATAAAATAATTAATACTAGTGCTAAGGGGTTAGGATATGATTCATAAAATCTTAAGGAGGTTTATGGATAAATAGAAACACAAAAAACAAGATTGGGTTAAGGGTAGATGGGTGAAAATAGCTTGTTTGTTTTCACTACCACAATGACTCTCTACGGTTAGGGTAACCATTGACGGTTAAGGTGACCGTCGATAGTTGGATTAACCATCGTGGTTACTATGTGAGTTTTGGGTTATTAAATTGATAAATAATGAGATCTGAAAGATGGATTCTAGGAGATGGTCAAGGGTTGGGCTGATTGTGAAATGGTAATAAAGTGTATGAATATTAACAAACAAGTACTTATCTTACTAGAATTTGATTGGGTGAGTGGTTCAAGTAGTTAGCCTATTGGTAGAATTTGGCTTAAATTTGATAGAGTAATAGTACTCAAGAATTTAATTAAGAGTTGATGACAAGTCAACTATTAATAGGATTAATGAATTGGTCATGTTGATGATGTTGATTGATGTTGATTTACCTATTAAAAAACTCTTGAATACCTGAGCTCTTGATAATTATTATAGATGATTTGATGTCCCTAACTCCTCTCTTTTTATAAGCACAAGCAAGAGGTGGAAGCCAAGGTGCAACTAGGCCATATAAATATAATTTATTAATGTAAAGGCTCAAAATAAGATTTATATGAGTTATATTTATAAAAGGTCAGTGGATGCTTGCATGATTTTTATTAAAGAGCTGCACCATGACTGTCGATTGTCAAGGTTTCCCAAGAGTGACCGTTAACACTTACCCTAACCATTGATTGTTAGGTCCTAAAGAAAAAATTGGTTGAATGTTAGGTTGAGCTAGTTTGTGAAACTAACTTTAAATGAGCTTGGTTAGGCAAGATTGGTCCCAAGAGGGTCCTAGGAAGTTTGGGTTTTCTTTATATTCAGAATCATACTGTGCACATTTCCAATATCTACATTTTGCCCCTTTTGTTGTGTAGCTTGTGTGAACAAGCTACAAAATAAAAATAGAATATGGGTCAAAGGTCTAGTTACCCTAAGAGTAGGAGAAGGTGTTCCCCCTTAAACTAGGAGTCAATGAGGTGAAATAAAAGTTGGGTTGGGGTTTGATAAATGTTATATGGTGAGTCACAAGGTGGTGACATGAAGTTGGGTATTTAAAATGTAAACTTATGAAAAAATATAACTAAGTATAATTAGTCAATATCATGTAAAGATTAAAGTCAATAATGTTGGTAAAAATAAGGGTCGGTGTTAAGAAATAAAAATGACAAGTGAATTGCATGACCACCTGTAGGCATGGTGGTTGAGAACATTCATAAACACAAGTCTCCTAAGTGATTTTTATGTTTCCCATGGGTATCCAAGGTAGGAAGTGCTCCTGAAGAAAACATAAATGGGTCAAGTGTCATGAGTATCTAAGGTATGAAGTGCTCTTGAAAAGACACAAGTAATTTTGGTATGCATGAGGTGGCACAAAATTTAAAATGGTCAACATGGTAATGTTGCCACTACGATTTAAGGACCATGTAAAAATTAGCATAAATAGTACCTCGTATGGGTTGAAATAGGTCGATGGTGAATTTACAAGGTGGTTAGGCTAGAATGGGTCGGTAAAGGTTGGTCAAAAATGGCTGAGTTAACTCTTGATGCACTAGGAAAGTGGATACTACCTACATATTTCCATGGATAAAATATCCACGAATAAGCTTTAGGCCAAATGTAGTTCTTCAAATAGGTCAAGGTTAAAATATGGTACTTAGGAAAGGGATTGAAAAGTAATGGGACCCTGATTGTCGATGGTTAGAATTAGTCCCAAGTGTTTCTATCGCTAATTCGCTTTCTACATTCAAAAGATGAATAAAGAAACTAAGGAAATGGACAAGGCTAGAAGTACCTGGATATAGATTGTGCACCGTAATCCAGACGCTTGTGAGCACCCCTCTTTGGCTGTGGAGGAATGACACCTGCAAAGAAAAGGAACTTGGACAAGAAAATGTTAGATGGATAGGCGGTGGGTTGCCAAGCAAAAGTTTGTTCCCGGAAGTGTGAAAACTTCCTCAAGGGAGGTCAACCCACTGATAACAGAAAGATAAAAGACCAAGGAAATACAGAATGCCAGAATACAGAAGTGATAAACAGATTAGAAAGGAAAGAAAAGACAAATGATTACCTGAAAGGAGCTATCGGGCTGATGACAGTCACCGAGGTCAGAAATGTTGCCGGCGTCGATTATGTGGTCTGCCGACATCGGTTATCCTGCCGACGTCAGTTGGGGAAGTGACCGGCGTCAGTCGGGGTAATGGCCTGTGGTCGGGTCTGGTTTGGTTTCTGGACTGTGGACGGGTCAGGTCAGGATCTGGTCCGTGGACAGGTCTGAGACAGAGTTTATGGATGTGCTTGAATGGTTTGGAGAATGGTCTGGGTCTGGTTGGGTGCCCTGTGCAGGGTCTTTTGTTGGCAGGAGGGACGAGGAAGTTGTCTGGGACTAGATTAAAAGGGGGGCAGGAAAGAGGAAGATGGACAGGGGACAGGTTCTGAAAAGGCTTTTGGCTTGCTAACTGAAGAGTGGGAGAGATGTTGTTGAGACCACGAAAGACTTGTTGCAAGAGGAAATCCCTGATCTAGAGTCCCTGCCTCTATTGCTGCTGTTGCACGAGGTCTAGAGAGAAGAGAGTCGAATGCCAAAGCGCCAAGAGAATTATGTTTGCGAGCTCAAGGGTCCAGGGGCTCCAACGGATGTAGAAAGGGGTATTGAAGGCTGCCAACGCTGGCAGTTTCGCCGACGTCGGCCAAAGGGTCGCTGACATCGGCGGTGGCAGAATGGGGACAGAGGCTAAAAATAGCCTCTGTGCATTCTTGCACACCGCCGGGTGAGGGATCGTGGGAAAAACGGTCATGAGGATGCTTAAATGGGTGTGGGGGGAAGATAATGAGGATATTTGGCATAATAAATGCTAGGAGGAAGGTGGAGGGATTCAAGGGAGGATCCAAGGTGGCAAGGGTGAGGTGGAAAGGGGGCCACTTAATTAAAATATTTAAGTTATTTTAATCAAATGAATGGAGAGGACTAAGGCCAAGGGTTAGGATAGGGGTTTGAGGCGGACAAGGGGGAGAACCAAGGTGCAGGCACATTTGCGGTGTCTACATTTGCCCCTTTTTGTGTTGACCATAGATGGTTAGGAAAGCCTTAGAAAAGTCAAGAGGAGAAAAGTGAAAAGTGAAATTACTTTTACCAATGTGCATTGGAAATTTTCTCTTTGGGTGATTTTTGCATTTGGAATTTTTTGCTTGACTGAGGAGAGAATTAGACTTGCAACAAAAAATTATTGCTAAGGTGTATTATATTTTGATGGGATCTCATTTTAATAGTGTAGATCTATAGAGAGTTATAGGCATTTTGTGTACATAGGTCATATGGGATCAGTGTCTAATTCATAATACATTATTAGGGGTACATGCATACTAGAGTGCTTAGATTATTGGGGCTACCATGGGATGGTTTTGTGACCACAAACTACAAAGTAGGATTTATATAATGGAGAGGGGATTATGCACTAATACGGGTTCGTGGAGGTACTTGAGATATAGACTAGTTTAGAGATGCCCTAGAGGGCTTGGTGGTTGGTGATGTGGTGTGGAGACCTTGCTTGAGATGGCTGATTTTTTAGGATATAGGTATCACATTTTATCACTTCAAAGCTGGTGGTGGATATATGGGAGATGAGAGGGTGAGATTGAGGTCATCCTAGTTGATATCATGTAGAAGAAGTTTATATTGATATAGGGGATTCCACCTGAATTCCCTCGATACCAAAGAGAGGATGTTGAGTTCTTACTTTTGGAGCCATAGTTAGAAGAGGTTATCTTAGACCATGAAGAGTTGTTATCGATATCTCCCATTAATTATGCTAGTATGGTAAATGGATATATAACTTTGTACTAGGCTAGATATATAATTGTTGACTTTGGATGGGGGGATCAGAGGTAGTAACCTATGGATGTGGACCTAACACAAGTATAGGATGCATAGGTGGTAGGGGTACTGGTAGTAGTAAAAGACTAGATTACAGTGTTATAGGGATAGGTGGATGCTCTATAGACACAGGTGGTGACTCTAAGTAGTGAGTGAGATCAGGTGAGAATCTCTCTTGGGTTAATGATGCAAGAGAGAGATTCATTAAGATAGAGGGTAGGATCAACCAAGTAGTAGTAGGAGGGCCTCTAGACATAGTGTTGAGGGCATAAAACTTATCCAATGTGTAGGAGGTTAGGTATTATGAGGCTATAGTTATAGTACAACTACCTCTAGATATGAGATATGGTGAGTATCAAGGTATCTTTGGAGGGGGTCCCTTTATAGCTACTCCAAGATAGTGGGCTAGACAAGGATACCAGGGAGACACTACTAGATGGGAGTACAGGTGCAGGTGGAGCTAGTAGTAGTGGTAAAATTTATAGTGGTGCAGGTGCCCCAGGGGCATGATTTACACATGTTTTTATATGTTGGTATAGATAGGTGTACATTATTTTGATATTATCCAGTGTGCCAATGCAGTTAGATGTTCATGCTTTAAGAGAGGGTGACATTATGACATGTATTTATTTATTTGATTTATATGATGATCTTGATGTTGTCATTAGATGATATATATGATGTATGTTTATGGTTTATGGTTTATATGCTAATGTGGATATTTATGTTCATGCTTATGGTTGATGATCTATGGTTTCATGCATATGATTTATGAGATGTTGACTCAATAACTTAGGCATGTGATGTTTTAAAAGATGGTTATGATGCTCTGATGTTATTCTTGATATGAGAGGATGTGTTATGAATGGATATGTGTCATAGGATGATGTTATTATGGTGACTTTGTCTATGGTTGTGTTGACATGGTTTATATGAGTGGGTGTTATAAAATGTATTTTTGTGATGTTATGGTAAATGGATGGATAGATAGAGGATATATGATATGGTTAATGATGTTTTGATAATTGAATTTATTTATGCTCATGATGATGAATGGTGTAATTAGGGTTGTTTATGATATGATATATGTTCATATAATGTTTTGATGGTAAATGGATAGGATGATGCTTATGATATGATGTGATAGGATGTAATTTCAAGGTGTTGAGATCATAGATAGATATGTGATGTGGTTCATGGTTATAGTTCACAATGTTGCATTTGTTATTTGTTATTTGATATTTGTTATTTATGATCATGGAGATAAAATTTGAACATGATTAAGGATGTAATGAGAATACATAAAGTAAGTAGATAAAAAACTAAATGTAAGGAAAGTGATAAGAATCATGAGACATACATCTATATGAACCAATAAAAGATAAGAAAAAAAACATGATGCCTTTTCATTGGTAGGGACAAAAAATGCAACTCAAAGTTGAATTGGCTTAATGAAAATAAGCCTTTAAAATGCTTCATATTAGCATGCTTAAGTTGATAAATGGGTATCTTGGTCACATTGTGTCATGTAAGCTCATAGTCCCACGTATATGATATATGAAGGGAAGATGAGTGAAATTGGGACCTTTTTATGAGACTAGCATGACTCCTTTATAAGCTTTCAAGAAGATAGTATAAGCAAGTTTATGCTCATATATAGTGTAGACTGATCGATGTGGGAAGTCTATTGAGGAGAGCTGATTATGACTATCTAATATTATTGCATTTATGAGAGATGATTACAGTGTTTTCATTGCTTTTGCTTTTGTTTATCGGTCTTTCATTACTTTTGAATTTGTTTTAGGGTTGGGGAAGTTGATCGATGTAGGAAGCTTCCAAGAAATTACTAGCTTTGAAAAATGCTTTACTCAGCCATCCTTCAAGGGAGTGGTCTAAGTTTATATGCTTAGTTCAAATTATTTTTATAGTTGTCCTTCAAGGGATCAGTCTACCTTACATTTCATAATTTTAGATGACTTTTCAATAGCTATCCTTTAAGGGAGCAGTCTACGAATGCTAAGAATGACCCATGATTTATTTTTGACTTTTGATATTGCTTTTTTCTTTTGTTTGATTTAGCTTGAGATAGACTTGCTTATACATGTTCAAGGGTTTACCTTTATGAAGGGAAGAATAATATCGCAAGAAAGTTGTATAGGTGAAAAGAAGATTATGTGACAATGACCATGGGAACCAATCTTAAAGAGAGATATGAATTACCATGAGAGTCATGCCATGGGTAGAGCCTTGGTACCCATAGTTCAAGATCAAGTTATGACTATGATGGATAATCACATGATTAAGTTGTAGTTGGTTGCCTCTAAGAAGATGGAAATGAATATAGTTGCATGGGATGAGCTTAAGTTAGACAAATGGTGATTATGACCCCTCTTTAATAATTGAAAGGACACAAATGTGAAGCATTAAGAGGCTTAGGTTTTGGTTTACCTACAAGAGAGGATAAATGATAAGCTCTTGATCCACACTTATGGGTTATGATGTGGGGTCTAATCCAATTGAAGGCAAATTTGTCCCTTTTTCTTTTATCCATATTAGTTACATGTTGATTTTCCTTGAGAATGAGATCTCTAATATTGAGTTCTCACACTTTCAAGTGTTTTTTTTAAGAACACTTGATTTGTTCTTGATAGACATAGAGATTGGAAACAATGGCCAAATGATGCTCATCAAGTAGCTCAAGTTGAGCTAAGCATTCTTGATGATAATCATAATTTGAAATAATGTCATGTAAATATATGCAAAGAAAAAGTATTTGTACTTCAAGAAGAGATATATCCTTAGTTCCAAACACTAGATAAAAAGGTGTAGCACATGCATGGGTTTAGATGCTAGTATGATATGATAATAAGGTGAAAAGGACGTGCAAGTTCCAATCTTGATTTCAGGAACTAACCATTTTGGCAAGCATGTTGTTATGGGTTTTGTTAGAGGCTTATACATGTCCATTTGCTTGTGGGTAGTAAGGTGATGAGAAGATTAGTTTAATTCCAAATACATCACTAAGACCTTGAACTTGTTTATTTTTGAAGGATTTTCCATTGTCAGTGATGATCTTATAGGGAACACCAAATTGGTATATGATGTGATGGGTGATAAATTCAATAATATTTTTATATTTTGGCAAGGTAAGAGGAATGGCATCCACCCATTTGATGAAATATTTAGTCATGGTGATGATAGAATGATGTTTCTATGAAGAGTGGGGGTTAATTTCACTAATAAGGTCCAGACCCCATTATGAAAAGGGATAAAAATTGGTGAAGACGTGAAGATTATGGCTAGGTGCATGATGTAAAGTAGTATGTTGTTGACACTTGACACACTTGTTCACATAATCATAATAGTATTGGTTAAGGGTAGGCTAATAATAACCTAAGCGAAGGATGCACTTATCCCCAATGAGTCCAATAAAGTAACCCCCACATATACCATCATGCGTCTCCTTGATAGCATGGGAGGATTTTGGACCATGGAGGCAATGAAATAAGAGACTGTCAAAGCCACTCTTTTAAATAATTCCTACCATAATGGTATAATAGGAGGTGTTCTGAATAAACACTCAATGGGCATTCTTAGAGAGGCTAAAGAGAACTATGTCAAGGTTAAGGCAGTCAAAGGTTTGTTAATACCAAAGGTCAGGATGGATCTCCTCCACATTGAAGATGGTTATAGTGTCTGACTTGACATAGGAAGGTTTGGTGAGGTGATGGATAATTATTGATAGCTTGGGGTCTAAGGGTGTTGATGGGATTTGAGAGGAAAGAGAAGCCATGTGTTGATAAACTTATTGGTATATCATTAGGTGGTTTGAATATAGTATTATTCAAATGATGTCAAGATTTTTGTGTCTAACTATCTGCATAGTTGGATAATCTCATTCTTACACTCATAAATTCTATTAACTTGATTGACTGCAAGCTGGGAGTCACCAAAAATATTAATTATTCTGACTCACAAGGCTAACTTAGTTTGGATACCTATTATTAGGCCTTCATATTTAGCCACATTATTGGTACATTCAAATTTGAGTTTAAAAGATGAAGGAAATGGTTCACTGACAAGGAGGATAACGATGACACTAGCTCCCCCACCATGATAACATTTGAAACCATTGAAGAACATGGTTACATGATTGGTGAAATCCATTTTGGATAGGTTTGTAATAGACTCATCTAGAAATTTAAGAGGAGGAATTTAATTTGCATTTAAGGCTACATTAGCCAATTATTTAATAATGACTTGCCCTTTAATTGACTTTTGCTAGAGGAACTCAAGGTCAAACTCAACTAAAAGCATAAACCACTTGGCCATATGGTGGTTTTGGTATGGATTGGAGTGCATGTACTTGAGTGGGTTGGTATTGGTTATGAAAAAATTTATGTTGTTAATAAGGAAGTGGAGAATTTTGGTGGCCATGAAGACAAGGGCCAAGAAAAGTTTCTTTGTGTGTGTGTATTGAGTCTCGTACTCAAAAAGTGTTTAGCTTATGTAATAGATGCTTGCTCTTTACATTTTTCATCCTAATGAGAAAGCATTCCCCCTAGGGAATGGTCATTGGAATAGATATAAAGGTAAAAAGGTTGGTCATCCTTAGGAGGTGTGAGGATAGGTGGAAATAGAAGGTACTCTTTCAGTACATCAAAGGATTTTTAACAATCAATATTCCACTAGAAAGAGGTATCCTTTTTCAATAGGTGATGGAAGGGTTGACATCAATCAAATAGCTAAGAGATGAAGTGATTAATGGATTGGAGCTTCCCCTAAAGACTATGGAGTTTCTTAATATTAGTTATAGGTAGCATCTTGAAGATGGATTTAATTTTGACTAGGTCTATTCGATTCTTAGAAGGGAAATGATGAATCCAAGGAGTTTGCCCAAAAAGACCACCAAAATACATTTTTTTGGATTGAGGCAGACATGGTAATGGATAAGTCTCTCAAAGATAATTTTGAGAACAATTAAGTGGTCCTTACGATATTTAGACTTCCCAAGGAGGTCATCCATGTAGTCCTTAATGATTGTATGGATAAGGTCATGGAAGATGTAGGTCATAACATGTTAATAGGTTGAACCAACATTTTTAAGATCAAAGGGCATGAATTTACAATAAAAATTCCCCCATGGGGTGATAAAGGAAGTTTTATGTTGATCTTTAAGGGCAATCAAAATTTTATTATACCCTAAAAATCTGTCCATGAGAGACAACACTCATGGCCTTCAATAAGATCAACAAGTTGGTTAATGTTAGGTAGAGGAATGCCATCCTTTAGGTAGGTAAGGTTAAGGTCATGAAAGTCCACACTAATACATAGTCCCCTTATGGCGTTAGTGACAAGCATGATGTTTGAAACCCACTGGGGATAATCAAATGGTTAAATGAAGTCGACAGAGAGGAGGAATTGAAGTTCTTCTTTGACAAGAAAGGTTATGTAAGGATGCATTCATCAAAGTTTTTGTCTAACATGCTTTGCTTCATGATTGGTTATGATGTTATGGGTGGCAATGGCTAAGTCAATACTAGGCATGTTAGCATATGACTAGGCAAATGGAATGCTTCGATCTTAGAAGAAGGTATAGAAGTACTAAAGTTCTTTAGTGGTGAGATATTAGCTAAGTTTGACAACATGAGGTTTGATCAAAATTCCTGTGTCAATCCATAGTGGATTAATTCAATATGGTTGACATTTCTAGAGGTCAAGATTTATGGATGGAGGAATTAGGTGCACCAAAGTAGGTGAGAATAGAATCATCATCCTAGCACTAAATAATGTTAATGGTAGAAGATTCTTCTGCCACAAGTTTAGGATGGGTCAAAGGGATGGATAAGGGTGCCCCTTCCTTTTGATAAGTTAGTGGGCCAAGGGCGATTATGTTGATAAAGAAAAGTTAGGTGTGATGATGTCCTCGTCCTCATAGTTAGGTGGAGGGTATGTTGGTGAGTAAGGGGTCTCTTATTCAATAATGGTAGTGGTAAGTTGTGTAGCTTTCTTCTTATTGGATAGAATTAATCTAAGTTCGTGTTTCTCATGAGGCTTTCAAGTCTTAATCTAGATCAATATGTGTGTGCCATGCTCGTATCATCCTAAACCATACCCTTTTTAGGCATACCTATGGAGGTATATCTTGGTGAAGTCAAAGTTGTCCAAGTAAGATAAGGTGAAGGTGAGTGGTTGAGGTAAAGAGGGTGTGGTGGCAACATTAAGTGGCTTGTCAAGTCCCCCATAGATGAATTTGGTATGATAGCTTGGAGTTTCAAAAAGACTAATGGCTCCAATGTTGGGATCATAACCTAGTTAATAGTTGAGTTTTCTATATTCTTGGAGAGTTTGGAAGGCATAAAAGGTAAGGAGATGGTATTATCCAAGGGTAAGGCATTGGAAGGTAGGTTATAAGGGATCAATGGTGGGTATCTGGTATACAAGAATAAACAAACTAGTATATGCATCTTTGGAAAGGGAAGTAATGGTTTTATTTTTTATGGTTGAGGGCTTGGTAGGGCTTGGTGGTGGGTGTTTAGGGTGTTTTTATTAGGGGTAAGAGAACATCATTAGGTTGGTAGGTCATATTGCATGCTGCAAAAGGCCTTGGTTCAGCTTGTATGGTGACAACCTAACCTTCATGTTCAAATCTGACATAATGATGTAGGGTAGAAGGTAAACAACCCATAGAGTGGATCTAATGTCTTTATAATATAATGTTGTACTAGAATTCACCTTTAACCACATAAAAAAGTCTGGGGAATGTGTGAGGTCCTAGACAAATGTGGAGGACTAACGGTTCCCAAATTAGTGGTGATGATGTTGTTAAAGGATTTGAGGGTGGATAATGTTTGGGAAATGATATTATCAAGTAATATAATTTGGTCATAGATGATGTTGATGTTAACTCCCCCATCAATCATAACCTATTTGATGTAGGTTTGGTTGATATGGTTAGTAATAAAGAGAGGAGGATTTGGGTCCTCAAGGTGGATAGCAGGTATCTTTGAGTCCTTCAAGGTAACAAGGGTGAAGAGTTGGAGAGCACCTACAAATACCTCTATAGGTCAAGATTCTCTTGGTCTAACCTTAATGGCCTACATAGCCTCTATCATGTCCTAACAATGATGAGGTAGAAATGAACTCATAGAGGATCATCTTAGCTAGAGTTTAGTAGAGTTACTTAAGAATGACCCTCCTAATGGATTCAAAGGGCTTATCCTCATAGGTGCCTAAGTTGGCCACTTTGGGATTAGCTAAAGATGAAGAAAATAGGATCTAGTTTGGTTTATGGTGAGAAGGTGGATATGTCCATGCAATAGACACCTTGGTCTTCCCTTTATCCTTTTGTTGTGATCATGTGACCACATTAATGTTGTGGGTAGAGGGGAAATATGTGATAGGAGCTTGGGTAGGTTCCCCATCACTCTGAGGTTAGATTGGGGGATTAGGCATGCTTTGGCAAATAGCTATTATGTGTGTCAGTAGAGGGGTTCAAGGGAGTTCATCTAATAAGAGGTCATCTTCCTCTTCGAGATAATACATAATGGCCTACAGAGATTTGTAATTCTCTATGTCACACCTTGGTATCTTGTGATAGGGATAGATTTAATGGTCGTTATACCAAGTTAGTTTTAAACCAAGAGGATTGAAAGGTTTGATAAGAGGTAAGGTGAGGCAAGAGGCTTGCAATAGCCTTTGAAAATGGCTATATAGGATTTAGCCAGAGGTGGGAAAGGTCTAAAGGTTGTGGTTTTGAGTTGCTAAGCTGGGTGTTTTGATGATAATGGGGCTAATGAGAGGGGTTTTAGGCAAGGTGGTGTTTCTAGTTAATGGTTTTGGATTGGGTATTCTAGTGGTTGGAGTGTTCAAAGATGATAGTGTAGCCATTGGTAATTTGAGAAAAATCACCCTATTAGATAGTAAGTGGGCTGGTGTAACCAATAACAATGGGTGACATATGTTAAAAGGATCTTTTTTCTCAAGAAAAATTGAGGGATGAGGTCCCGAGATGGAAGGTAAGGTAGAGAGAGGTAGATTCCTAGCCCTATGGCCTTTCAATGGTTTCACCTCTTTGGTTGGTTTGGGGTGAGGCTTAGGTATAGGTTTAGATGTGGTTAATTCCACTTTTAGAGATGGATAGACCAAACTCTATTTAGGTAAGGCACCAAGACTTGTGAAGGGTTTGGTTGGATGTTTGATTGCTTGAGATATGATTTCCTTGGTTGATTGAAAGGGTGAGGGGTTGGCAAAAGTTTTGATTAGTTTAAGAGGGGGTAGAAAAATGATAGATTAGTTGGTTAAAGGTGTACTGAAAGGTTGGGGTTTGTTGATGTAAATGATCCCTAATTATTTCTCAAAAGTGGTTTGATCCACATCCATTTTTAAGGCAAATTTCAATTTCTAAACTAATGTAGAGAAGGATTTATGTACTGGTCTTGATCCTTGGGTAGTGGATGTAAAGGATAAAATCATAGGATGGGGAGGATGGGTGGTAGTTTGGTTAGTTTTATTGAGTGAGGGATGTAATGTTGAAATAGGTAGTTTCCCCATGAGGGGTAAATTTTATCCTCTAGGGATAATGTCCATACAAGTAGTAATTTGTTTGGTAGTTAGGGGAGATGGTAAATTATTAATGGTTATTTACTTAGATATGCTAGTCAAGGTGGTATTTGATGATTCCAAAGCCTCTATGAGTGAAGCTAGGGAGAAGGGAACCTCCTCAATTTGGGTCTCCAAAAGAGTGAAAGGTGACTCCACCACCTTAGTAGATGAGATGGGGAAAGAGTACGTAGATTAGATGCTCGAGTCTTTATGGATAAGTGTATCAAGAACCATATTGATTGTGTGGGTGTCATGAGAGCATTTGGCCTATATGTCCTCACTTTTGATAGGGACACGGTTAGGAAAAGGCTTCTTGAATATGTCAAGTGCTTGATTTTGAGGGGCATTAGGGTTATCTGACATGACTTCACCCTTGTCAATAAGGCTCTAGATAACATTCTTAAAGGTATTACATTGGTTGATGTCATGTCTAATTACCAAATGAAAAGTGCAATGGTCATTCTTGTTATACCAAGCAGGTGTGGAATAAGAAGAATCAAACTATTGAGGAGTTTTGATGGGGGAAGGCTATATGAGGTTAGCTTTTATTAGCTTCTCTAGAATTGAGGCACAATATTCTCCAAGTGGAGTGAATTATTTATAGTTGCCTCAGTTTAGGTTACGTGAATTTTGTTTAGAGGGATTGAGAGGATTTTACTAATTGATATTAGGTGGTGGGGTGGTTTTAAGGACAACTACATTCATAGTTCTCTTGCTCTTGGTTTTGGTGTTAGTTTGATTACCCAGTTTGGAGGTGGAGGCTTCATTCATCTTGAAGGTAGAGTTCTTATTTTGTAACTTCAATTTACCATCATTTATGGCTTGGTTTTCTAGATTATGTGCCATGGTGAAATATTCATCAAAATTTATGAATCTTTGGACATGTAATGTATAATAATTATGTTTATCACAAGATCGAGCAAAAAGCTCTATAAGTTTAGGTTGAGGCAAGGAAAATGAAAGTTGATTTATAAAATCTTCTCCAATGGGTGACAAAATTAGTAATGGACTCATCATTGAATTTCTTGATACAATAGAGGTTGGTGATAGAGACCTTATTGGAAATGTTAATGGAAAAGTGATCTAAGAAGACTTGAGATAGTTAGGTAAAAGAAAAGATTGAATACTTGGTGATGGAACTATACCATTCAATTATCAAGCTAGATAAAGACATGGGGAAGGTATGCATGAGAGGGGCATCATCATAATCAATCATATAACATAGTGTCTAAATTAAGGTGTTGTTGGGGGTCTTCCTTGCTCTGAAATTTGTTAAATTTTAGAAGGTCCCATTGAGGAGAGTAAGGTATGATAGGAACAAAGGGATGAATAGGTTCATTATAAATTTGATCATAGGATGAGATGTTATAAGCCCCTAAAATTGATGACTCAAGGTTTTTCATCTTATCCATGAGCATATTCATTAGGTCATTTTGAGGTGATGCACCAAAAGGGTTGTAAGGTGGATACTATGGTTGAGGTTGGCTAACATATTGGTAATTATTTTGTGGTTGAGGGGTTGTCACATTTTATAATGTGGATGTTATATGTTGGGTAGATGAGATGTAAGGGTAAGTGGATGTTGGTGGTTGAGTAACAAGGACATACCCTTGTGTTTTAGGGATGTATAATAGTTTGGGTGCAATGGGTACCTATTGAGGGATTATTGTGGGTTGGGCATGAACGACCATTGGGTTGGTGATAAGAGGATAAGTAGTGACCTTCATGATAATAGGTGGTTAAGTAGAAGGGATAGATACTAATAAGCTTGGTAAAGGGGTATTGACTAATGGGTTAGGGTTGATAGAGGGAAGGTTGGTAGTGCTAGTGGTAGGTGCTCTGATAATGAGTGGAGTGTGATGGGTTAATGTTTGGGTTGTTCCTAAGGTAGACAAATCATTGGTAGGGGTGTACAATGTAAGGGTAGAGGTTAGTTGGATAGGTTAGCTTTTATATATGGTGTCAAAGGGGTTAATTAATGAAGATGCCTGAGTATCCAAAGGTTGGGTAGTGATTGCGGCAATAAGAAGATCCCCCATAAGGTAGGATGCAATACCATAATGAGGATCTAGGGATGAAGTCAAAATTGGGGTATAGTGAGGTGAGGTGTTGAGATAATGTTGAAGGGCAATTGGGTTATTATCCAAAAAAGTGGTAAATTCTATGTATCCTTGGGGAAATAACTGAAGAAAAGTGGGGCTTCCTAAAGTATGGGGTGATTTTTTTGCTTTAGAGACATACTCCATAGGTGAGTAAGTAGAAGAGGATGGTTGGTCTAGTGATGGGTCCTACTCTGCTAGGTCTCTACACTACTAGCATGTGAGAACCATGTATTAAAGTGGGAGAGAATATATTAAAATGAACTTAGCACTCAAATAGGAAGATAATAAAAAAATTATCAAAGTAATGAAGACACACACTAGAAATTATGTTAAGCCTAAAATTTAGTTTTAATCTCACTTTTGGCTTATGCCTTAGTTTATGAGAATGTGTGATATATGTTGGCTTGTAGATCAGGGACTATAGAAGTAGTTTATGGCTAGTTTTAGGTTGTTTAGGTGCTCGAAGGAGTTTTTATTAAAATTTAATATGTGGCTTTGTATTGGGGCCAACCCCCTCACTTCACACATCGTAGCAATAAGGGTGTCAGGTGTTTTGCCATTATATACCAAATTCTAGAATTTATACTCAACTAGAGAGCTAAGTGGGATCTCCCCTTGGTAATGACCTCCAAGTAGGATTTCTTGGAAAGGGTAAGGTGACTACTAGGCGATGAAATCTCAGTTAGGCCTTGTCTCAAATTTTTTTGATGTGTGATTGATGAAAGTGTTTTGGCTAGTGTGTACAACAAAAGTAGTGCTACAATAATATTACTATGATTTAACTCAGAGTGAACTAATATTAAAATAAATAAATGGATGTAATTTATTTTAATCCCAAAAGAAATTTTAGTTTCAATTATGGGCAAAGATAGATAAAAGAGCATACAAATGCAATGGAAAATGCAAGTAGAGACTCTGTGGTCCCACTAGGAATGACAAAATGTTTCATTTAAATTTTTGCTTTAAATTCTAAGAAAGAGAGAAAATAAACTCAATATGGGTATGGTTGAAAAACTTATATGTTTGTACTCATGTTAAATTATAAAATTGTGATGAAATCCTCTTTGGTTTGGGAAGAAGACTTGTAGATAAGAAAGTACTAAAGAAAACTAATTTTTTAGGTAGATAGATGGATTTCCTAGTGATAGCTAGATTCTTAAAGTGAGATATTTCTTAGGGGATATCAATCCACACATTTTATAAATTAAGTTCACAAAATTGGAAAGAAGGTACTTACATCAATAATCAAAAGGAATTGAAATTGAACACAAGAATGCTTGCTTAAAAAATAGACTAGAAATGATCAAAATAGTGATAAACTAATTAATATTAGTGATAAAGGGTTGGGATATGCTTTAAAAAATCTTAATAAGTTCTATGGACAAATAGGAACACAGAAAACTAGGTTTGGTTGAGGTTAGATGGGTGAAAATAGCTTACTAGTTTTCACTACCATAGTGACCATTGGTGGTTAGGGTCACTGCCAGTAGTTAAGGTGACAATCAGTGGTCAAGATGACCATCAATGGTTGGGTGGACCATCGGTGTTTGGGTGAATTTTTGATAGTTACTATGTGGGTTTTGGGTTATTAAATTTATAAATAATAGCATTTGAAAGATGGATTCCAAAAGATGGGTAAGGACTCAGATGATTGTGAAATGGGAATAAAGTATATGAATATTAACAAAAAATTACTTATATTACCATAATTTGATTGGGTGAGTGGTTGAATTAATTAACCAATTGGTGGAATTTGGCAGAGTAATGATACTTGAAAACTTAATTGAGAGGTGATAGCAAGTCGATTTTCAATAGGATTACTGAATTGATCGTGCTAATGACATTGATTGACATTAATTAACTTGTAAAAGAAACTCTTGAATACTTGAGCTCTTGATAATTATTTCAAATCATTTGACCTCCCCAAATCCTATCCTTTTATAGGCACAAGCAAGAGTTGGAATTCAAGGTGCAACTGGGCCATCCAAATATAATTTGTCTATGTAGAGGCTTACAACAAGATTTAGACAAGTTATATTTCGAAATGGTCAGTGGATGATTACATGCTTTTGATTAAGGAGGTGTACCATGACCATTGATGGTTAGGGTTTTCCAAGGGTAACCATTGATGGTTACCTTAAACTTCAATAGTCAGGTCCCAAAAGAAAAAGAGGTTGAAGGCTAGGTTGAGATAGTTTGTGAAATTGACTGTGAATGAGCTTGGTTAGGCCAAATTGGTGTAGATTGGTCCCAAGAGGGTCCTAGGTAGTCCAGGGGGTTTTTTGACATTCAAAATCATAGTGTTCATATTTATAGTGTCTATATAACCATTGTATTATATAAAATTAAATATCTATCCAATTTCATTGCCACATATGTATCTATTGGGAACATGTTCTTTTCTTTCTCTGGGAAACAAATGTAGAAAAACTACTATCATGTAGTCTATTCAAAATGTTGGAAACTACATCTTGTTGTGGTGATAGCATATTTAATTATAGTTATCATTTGAAAATAATAATTTGACATACATTATTTGTACCACTACTTAGTGTAGTCTTTTTGTAATGCATTTCTTTCTGGAGATATAAAAGCACATAGTTGTTTGAAAGGTGGTTTGATAGACAATGCCATAAAAACATACTGACTATTTCAAATTGGGAAGCATAAATTGTAAAGATGGATTTTATGTATGATGAATGTGGAATTTAAGTTAATGAGTCCACATTCTAATGGATTTAATCTTTTTTGAAATTTGACATTTTCTTATGGTCGTCGACTAGTGAAAAAATAGTCAAGACCTATAATGAATGTGCTCAAATGCAAGCCTTATATAACATATATTTTTTTAAATCAAATATATATAATGTACATTATGATCCATTATATGTGTAATAACATATTGAAGTGAGGGCTTGTTATATTGGTGGTTATTTATAAACATTAAAAAAATAAAATAAACTCTCTTTAGATAGAATAAAGAACATTATCCATGAAACAAAAAAGAAAATATATGCACTGTATATCATTGACAATAGACAAGGATATATTTACGTAATGTGACCCTTGTGTTTCTAATGTATATACATTAACAAATGTTCATGCCATGTATTTAAAATTATTTAAAGGCATGGCATGCAACAAAAAATAAATAAGAAAAAACTATCTAAAATAAAGATGATATAAATATTTAAAAAATAATACAAACACACCCATACATGTTTTTGGTGTTTTTATTAAGTTATAATTCAAATAGAGTATGAATAATTTTGATTGGCATGAATATAAAACATGAAAAATTTGATGCCAATTTGCAAAACCACTTGAAGAAAGAAGATACGTATGAAATGAAATTTATCATTAAGAGATCGAAATGTTCCTAAATTTATAATACCCATTAATATTAGAATGAACAAGTGATTTCAATTTTTACACATGCTAACAAATATTGAAAAAAGGCTTCCTCCACTTATAAATACATTTTATAAGATAATAAGTATGGAATAAAATAAACCTCAAATTGGTCTAACAAGTTAGATTATCAATGTCATGTCAAGTGTTGACATAACTCATTAATCATTGCCTTGATTCATACATGAAAAAACAAAAAATTTTATATATTGAAAAAGATGATTGAAGTAAAAAAATGTATATCAAATAAAAAGAGTTCATCCCAAACTTATTTTGGATGCATTGTAATAACTATGTCCACATAAATTGTACATTTATCATAATGTGGAAATTAAGTCTGATTATAAACCTTTTATATGGATAGCTGTTATTGAAAATGGAAAAAATAATAGTAGGTCCAGGGAATCTAAAAGATGTGGTGATAGCAAAAATAATGTCCTCTGACACATATGAAAATAGGTTAAATGACACATTGGTACATGCATTTTTGAAATCAACATATATTATTGCATTGGAGGACAAGCTAATTGCAATTGTGCCTAATGAACATTCCATATAGCTCATTATATCTAATAAAATTTTTCCATAAGTGTTGTTTTTTGTTTATATATTGCATTGCATTTAGTAGTTAAGGTCTTATCTAAGTCAGAAATGAATACAATTGTCCTTTGATCATATATGATATTTTATTGATTCTTTATCTTTTTATTGTGTCTAACTTGGATGAAATGAGCATAGTTTTCTAAACATAAACACATCACTATGGCATGATCATTTTTAGAAGACATAAATAGTTTTTGCAACCATTTTTGGAAAATAGTTTTGAATATTTGGCAAATAATATATCGAGCTCTGAAGATCTTCCAAATATGATCTAAATGTTCCCTAAAGATGCTCTAAAGGCACTCTTAAGATGCTCCAAAGGCACTGCAAAGACCTGTATAAAATGCTTCAGAGATGCCCAAACATGTTTAGAAGATTCTAGTTGGATCCTATAGGTCAAGATAGTGATTATAAAGATATCTATTATATATAAATAGACTTTCCATATTCAAATATCTTATTTTAGACATTACTATTCATAGTAATGGTCTAAAATGATCCAAATGTTTTTGTATTTCTCATTTTTAAAACAAGATATAATCTCTTCGAATCTATGCTAGTTATTTTCCATCTATTGTTAGTTGAGTTAGTTCTAACACCTTCCTATAAGCATGAGATCTGATTCCTAGAACTTCTATACTTTGAATAAGTAGATTTGGTCATTTAGATCACCATATCTTATATTTTATGAATAGATGTTGAGATGTGCTTTAAATACATATCTCCTTCTTATTCTAGATAGTTATAAAGTTAATTAATCATTGAATTAATTAGAAGAAACATTATAGTTTAGTTTCACATATCTATATATGTTACTTTGATAAGGAAATAAAGTTTCGCATCCTTTTTCATTACTGATTAAAATTTATTATTGTTCTGTAGAAGGAGCAAGGGTCCACTTCTCTCTGAAGATTAGGGCAAATGGGTACTTTTTAGTTATAGTTTAGAAGTATTTCTTTAACCTAGGTATAATTCATTTACTACAAAGTGTAATTTCCTTTTAAATGCAAGTGTGAAAATCCTTTTCAACATAAATGTGATTTAATTTTCAAAAGTGAAGTGTGAATCTCTATTAATGTAAGCGTGTTTCCATTACATGTAGAGGTTAATTCAATTCAATGCACATGAGTTTTCCTTAAGCAAGAGTGTGTCTTTCAATTTCATATAAAGTAAAGTTTTTTAACCTATCTCCATATGAATAATCTATTAGAAATTAGTTTAAGTGACAATAGACAACATCCTCACATTCTCGAATATCACACTATCCTACCTATCTATTCAAGTTTAGTGTTGTCATAATATTTTATGTCAGATATTTAATTTTTGGATGAATGCCATAAGAGATATTCAATTAGTAAACCTTTTAAATTTATTTTTCTACAAAATAGAGTTAGAGTCTTATTTACTATTCTTAGGATTTAGACATCATAATAGAGTAAACCCCTTAAACATTGAACTATAAACTCCAATATCCAATGATCTCATTACATATATCCTTAGACACTCGCCCTTCTATAAAATGACACCAATCTATTGATTAGTTAAATGAGAGGTATAATGACATCTTATCATTTTTGGCATAGAGATACTCATCAATAAGTGTTAATGATATCTTACATTAGAGTTATACATAAAAAATTCAAAACATTCATAAAATTCAAAAGCATAAAAATAATCCTAAAATCTTAGATTTATGAATCAACCAAGAGATTCTCATGGATGGTTTATGTCTAATGAATCCTAAATAAATCAAGAAGAAGAGAGGATCCAATCCTTGTTGTAAATATCAAGAAGTGAAAGAAAGGTAATTGAAAGCCATATACATAATTTTTCTAATTCATCTCCTGACAAAGGTTCATCCTCACAAGCAAATCCTACAAGAATAATCCTATTTAGGACATCTTTTCCTATAAAGAGAATTGATCTTGAAAATCCTCTTTCTAAAATAGTTTAATTTGATCCACAAGCTCTACAAAAAGATCTGATCGCCAATAAAGATTCTCCTCCTAAGATAGACCATAGTTTTAACACCTAAGAAGATAATTTATATTGGATTGATAACCAAAGTTAAGAATAAAATATGAGAGACAAACATGCACATGTGGAAAACCCTAATCGATAGCATCAATAGGACATAATATTATCCTATGTAATCAGCTTAGGTCTTGATGACTTAACTTCCATGAAAAATATCTCACCATCAATTTTACCTACTTTTAGAGGTAAATATTTAGAGGATCTAGATCAATTCCTCTTTGAATTTTAAGTTCTCTACCAAACATATAACTATGTCACAGATGATAAAAAGTTGAAGTTATTCCCAACTACACTCAAGGATACATCCATGAGATGGTTCATGGAACTTAAGGGTAATTCCATAAACATTGGGATGAAATATAAAATACATTTCTTGAAAAATATTAGGACATTTTAGATTTGGAGAATGGAAGACTTTTTCAAGATAAAATAAAATGAAGATGAAACCTTAAAAGATTACCTTGATAGTTTTATATTTACCCATAAAAGGAGTGGTTACCAAGTCACTGAGGAGGCCATTAATAAAATATTTATTAATGGTCTAGATGATGATGCATGTGATGCTCTGAACCTAATGGGATAGGATGACATTGAAAATTTAACCTATCATCAAATTTCAGCATTATGTACTAACTACTCTAGGACAAGACCTAGCATAAGGAAGTCAAGGTTAGGAAAATCACCTAAAGTTGACTAATTAATGGAAGAATTTTCCAATTTAAAGATAAAAATTTTGGTACAATTAAAATCCACATTAGATGGCTTGAAATCAAAAACCAATGCTACCAATATGGATTAACTAATAGTTATCAATATATTATCTGAGATGTAGACTCAAACATGTGGTAAAAGATTGTCCTCTAGACAAAATAGAGGTATATGGTATTTATGACATAGACCATGAGACCAAAAATTGTAAACATATTCCTATTGTAATAAACCAAGTAAAACAAGTATCACATATAATTGAAGAAATGAATTTTATCCAAAGACAAGGAAACCAACACTCCCAACATCAAAATCAATTTGGTCCAAGATTTCCTCCTAATCCATGGATGGCACCATGGGTTGGATAACTTATACCACCAATGTGGGGAATACCATAACCATAACCATGAGGCATTCAATAATGGATTCCATTATTTTAGGGAATGATTTAAAACCCTTCACAACCCTATGCATAGTAGCAAAACCAACAACCATATTGGGTACAACAATCACCATCTCAATGGCCAAATCAACAATATCAACCACAAACAAGGTTTCATCCATAATAGGGCTTGATGAATTTGAACATCATTCACCACTAATTGAGTAGCAAGTTAGCCAACCCTAGTTACTTGCCTGACTAGTGGCAAATCCAAAGAATAGGGAAAATACACCCATTTATGGAGTTGATCAAGAAATTAATGTTTCAAGTGGTTCAAATAAATGTAATAATGTTCAAAAAAGATAAAGGAAGTTAGTGAGAGATATAACCATCACCATAATTTAAATTCCTAATGATGGTAAAATCCTGAGCTTCTTGAAGTCTGAGAACCAACTAAAGAAAAGTTAGAAGACACAACCACACCAACCACAATTCTAGATCCCCCTATTATTTCATTTCCTAAGAGACATAAGGAAGAGAAACCTAGGGAATATTATTAATTGATGCATGTATTAAAAGAGATGAAGATATAAATTCCAATACTAATATCCATTAAGGATATTCTTGAGTTGAATCAAATATTAAAGGATTGTGCATCAAATCACTAGTAAGAAAGAAGTAGTATCCTAAAACAATTCAAGTAACATGCAAAATTGTTGATTTACTACCAAGAAACACACACACACACACACACACACACATATATATATATATATATATATATATATATATATATATATATATATATATATATATATATGGAGATCCTAAAGTCTTGTGATGAATGTGATAATTGGGAATAAGTATATTCCAAATGTATTTGTAGATCTAGGAGCTACCATCAACATAATGATTGTCAACATAGTAGAGTCTTTATCTCTCATAAGGATTCAACCTACCACTATAATATTTCAAATGGAAAATCAATCCATTGTTTCCCCTAAAGGAACAATTAAGAAAGTATCAATCACCATAAAAATTTGTAATATCTTATGGATTTCATGATCCTTTAACCTAAACTGAAGAGGGTAGTATCTCTAATCATTCTTTGTAAACCTTGGTTAGCTAAAATTATAGCATAAATTGATAATAGATCTATAAATATGACCATTTATAATGGAATTCATGCTAAAAAATATCTCTATCTACCTGTTAAACTGTCAATGGATCTTTTTAAACAAATATGGGTGGATCATCTTGAACAAAATAAGACTAGTGTGTCTTTATTAGCCATGGATACCATAAAATAATATGTCCAGGAGTTTGAGGAACAAATAATAGAATATTTAGACTAAGAAAGCCTATATCTAAAGTCTAAAAGTTTTTCTTTGAAGTTTGATAGTTTTTATATGAAATCTAAAAGCCTAGATCTAAAGATCAAAAGCTTAGTTCTTAAGACAAGTAACTTAGCTATGATCCAAAGATGAAAAATTATGAATGGGAAGAATATGCATCTAATATTGAGAATTAATACTTATTATATGGTCCATAAGACATTTAACAAGCCATAATTGAATAGACACAAAATGGGTAGAATTCATTTGCACATGATTTTCATTGTCCAATGGACTGATATGCTTTCCATAAGTGAAACATTTTACAAAGATGTAGCTACAATTCATTTTTTACTACCACATACATTTCCATTTAATGCCTTGATGAGTGAATAGAAATAGTTAAATTTCATTGTTCTAGGCACTAAATAGATTCAATCCAACCTAGTAAATTGATGGACATCAATATTTGGTTAACTGACTAACAAGAAAGAAAAGTGTTTGATGTATTGGTACAACACATAAAATATTTTTTTGATGATTATAGTGATATGAAAGGAACACATCCTAATGTCTATATACATTATATCTACACCTAAGATGTTAAACCAATCAGACAATCATAATGGAGGATTGACCCATCCTTGAAAAAAATTATTAAGGAGATAGAAAAACTATTGGAAGATGGTTTTATTTATCCCATATATGCTATTCAGAGTGTTTTATCTGTAGTTATTTTTCCTAAAAAATAATAGTACATGGAGAGTTTTTATAGAACACACAGAACTGAATAAAGCCACTATGAGAGACTACTTTTCTTTGCCTTTTACTGATCAAATTTTGGATAATTTGGTAGGAAAATAATATTTTTCTTTATTATATAGATTCATCAGATATAATCAAATCATAATATCCCTTGAATATCAAGAGAAAACTATATTCACCTACCCTTAGGGAACATATGCTTATATAGTCTTTCCTTTTGGATTGTGCAATGTACCTACTACCTTTTAGAGAATAATGTTATCATCTTTTTTGATCTTACAAATGATTATGTGGAAGTGTACATGGATGATTTCACTATTTATTGTACTACATTTCTTTAATCTTTGAACAATTTAGATAAATTACCTACGATATGTGAAGAACACCAAGTATCTTTGAGTCATGATAAGTGCATCATTATTGCTGATGAATAGATAGTCTTAGAACATCATATCTCTCTTCTCAAGGAATAAAAGTAGATCCCAAAAATATTGAGGTAATTTATAATATCCCCATCCTATAGACACAAAAAGATGGTTAAAGGTTTATCAATCATTTAGGATATTACATAAGATTTATCAAACACTTCAGCAAGATAGTTGCACCTATATTTTCTTGGCTAATAAAAGATAGTGAATTTGTATGGAATGATAAGTGTCAAGAAACTTTTAAATGATTAAAGAATAAAATCATGACTACTTCATATCTATACTGATGCTTTCAATAATGCATTAGGAGTAGTTCTAGGACAAAGAGATGAGGTTGGAAAGATGTAAGCCATTTATTATATCAAAAAGAATATTAATCCCAGAAAGAAGAACTAAACAACCACAAAGTATATATTTTTCTATATTCTATGTTATAAAAAAGTTTAGCCATTACATTACTAGTTTATCAGGTATTTATTTATACAGATTATTCAGCTATTAAGTACCTAATGAACAAACCAATAATAGGTGGAAGAATAACTATATGGCTATTATTGTTGCAATAATTTGACATTACCATTGTAGACAAATCTAGAAAGTATAATGTTATTGCTAACTTTTTGTCTAGGTTGATCACTATAGGTGAGGATGAACCTATAAAGGATTATTTTTTATATGAATAGATATTTTCTATATCTACATACTTCCCATGGTTTGTAGACATGGAAAATTACTTGGCAACATAGAAGTTTCCTCATTTCTTAATTTTAAATAAATAAAACATTGGCTTGGAGCTAGTTTTCATTTCAAATGGTTTAAAAGCATGTTGTTTAAAAATGGACCTGATCATGTACTTCAGAGGTGTGTCAGAGAAGATAAAGTGTATGACATCCTAAAATAATGCCATAATGAATTAGGAGGATGATATTATTTAGTAAAAAAGACCATTCATAAGATCCTTGGTGTAGGTTATTATTGGCCATCTCTTTAGAAGATAGTCAAAAGATTTTTATGTCAATGTGATCCTTGCCAAAGGATGGGTAAGCCTAATATATCCTTTGAAATGCCTCTCTATCCTCAAATAATTTTATAACCATTTGAGAAATAGGTTTTGTATTTTGTTGGAACAATCAACCCACCATCTCAAGAAAAAGAATATTTATTAATGTGTAGTGATTATGTTATTAAGTGGGTTGTAGTGTAGGTGATCCCTTTGCTAGGGAGGAAATGGTTGTTGATTTCCTATACCATAATATCATGCTATATGGTTCTCCTAGATCTATTGTCTCTGATCAAGGACCCCAATTCATGTCTAACATGATCAAGGATTTTACATATTTGTACCATATTAATCACATGAAATCCTCATCATATCATCCCTAAGCTAATGGGAAATTGGAGGTCACCAACTGAGAGATGAAAAACATTCTAACCAAAATAGTGAACAACAATGGAAAATCTTGGGAAGAAATAATACCTAAAATAGTTTGGGGATACAATAAAACATGCAAGACAACTAAAGGATTCTCTCTATATGAACTTGTGTATGGAAAAAAACCTTTGTTACCAACAGAGTTTGAATTATAGACATTGAAGACAATAATTGATATAGGAATTGATCTTGATGAAGCACAAAAAGAAGGAATAATGTAATTAAATGGGTTAGATGAACTAAGAATAGATGCACTCACTTAAACCATTATGATCTAGAGATAGAGAAAGCCATGGAATGACACTCACATTAAAGAAATATAGTTTCTATAAGGGGATTGGGCACTTTTATTTAATTTTAAATTCTATAAATTTAAGGGTAACCTTAGGATAAGATGCTTAGGACCATACCAAATCAAAACCAATTATAGCAATAGCTTTGTCTAGCTTTAACTAATTGATGGTGACCAAAGGACACTTTTGGTCAAAGGTCATAGAATTAAGGTGTACATAAGACCTTGTTATGCCTATTTTCCACACCCATCAATGTTTCCAAAATCAATACTCTCTACCATAGAGATGACCCAATCATGAAATCTAAAATTGTGTTGGGGACCCAATCAATCAATAGTATATTTAGATGCATATTTTCTATTATGAAATGATAATGATTAGTTAATAAATTCATGTTTATATTTCGTAGTGCCTTTGAAAATCATGGTGGATAAATAAATAAAATATGCATACATATTTATGAATGTGATCAGTTATCTTGTTTTTCAATCATAATTAGTTTAGATGGTAGTTTTCAATTAGGAATAATTTTAAACTTTGAAATGCATATATCTAGTATAATATATCTATTGATCTCGATAATATGATTTGTCATGACAATTTCAAGGATGGATTTTCAAATTTGTTAGTTTGAACAAGTTTATGATAGTTCTCTTATTTTCATTAGTATACATGCATGATGTGATTTGATGATGATGCTATAAGGATGATTGTTTGAGTTTTGAAAACAATAAGCTCAAAGGAACAATGCATTTATTTATTGGAAGTCCCTTATGGACGTAGATCTAATTAATACTCATTTTGATTTTTATTTTGGTTCAATGGACATTTAAATTATTGAGGTACTAATTTAAAATGTTTCCTTTATCCTATAATCTAAGTTGATAACTTGATTTCTAAATATCTTTTTTAAGATTAATAATTCTAGGTCTTGATGACATTATTTAAAACCCTTTAGATTGTGATTTAAGGTCTTGACATTTAAAAATTTATAAGAGTCCATCATGAAATATGTTTATTTTCCTAAGTCTAAAGTTGTGGTTTTGAAAGGCCTTTGAATTGATTTTAAAAGCATATTCAATACATCTAAGCATTTGGTGAGTTTGTTTTAGTTAGCAACATGATCCATCATGGCATGGTGAGTTGGTATGAACATTTAATATGAAACACATCTCTAATGTTTTGAGATCATCATGGAAATTTGGTGGTAAAGTGAAATTAATGCAATTCACATATCCCTTGATTTATGGAGGTTAGCTATGGTTTGACATGAAGGATTAGTAATAACTAAATTTATCTATTCTGATAGCAAATTCTGTAGGATCACTAAAGTATACTCGATTAAACATGAGAAAATAAGAAATGAGTACATCATTGAGTTGGTTATGCGGAGGGGGTGGTGGATATAAGTGTTCATTTCCTTGGTTTCTATTGATTTTTTGGCAAGCTTCTCATAGAATCAAATCTTTGGTTAATTGTGTTCTTGAGATTACAAAGAAGTATTTGTTAAGAATATTGGGCAAAAAACTTTAATTTACATAGCCAAGTATGTTTCATACAGATTAAAACAAATTTAGAAGTTATCTATGGTGATTTTAAACAAAATTGCAATAAAATGAAGGAAATCATTCTTTAGCTGCATTAATAGAATAATGTTTGATTTTCATAGGAATTCATGGAAACTCTAAGTTATTATTGAATGGTTTCATGAAGAAAGGTGGGATATGGTATGAGAAAGTTTTATAAATGTATTAGCATGTAAATGGTTTGAGATGTTTCTGAAGATTTTCCTAAATATATTTAAGAGATTGTTACTTGTATGGTTGGAGATATTATCAATTATGCATAGTTTCTATATATGGTGGAAAGAAAGAAAGGTTGAGGTTTTGTAGTTATTATTTACATGCATGAAAAGAATCTCTTATTTGTTCAATGGTATATTTGAGAATAGTACTATCTTAAAAGGTTTTTGTCGAAAGATTCAGTTCATAAATATGATATTATGGGCCAATACAGTTGAAATTTTATGTCAAACCTTGAAGTTTATACAAATGGTTCATCATGATTGATTCCCTAATATTTGATCGAATGTTTTTATAATGTGTCAATATTTGGAAAATTAATGGTTGCTCAGTTTGATTATCTTTTCTCATGCATGAATATAGATGATAAAACTTTTTGATTTTGATATGGTCTATTTTTGTTGAAATAATAAAAGGTTATTTATTTTGAGGCCTAATTTTCATGGAATAAGTCTATTGGAATTGAAACAAATCAAATTTTTTTGGTTTTTATGCATAGTTTTGTATTTGATGGTTTTTCAAAATTTTGAAATAACTTGACATGGGATTTTGTAAGTTGACATATTTTTTTATTAGCATGGGTATCTCATAAGCTTCAAAATGACTTTATAAAGGTTTTTACATGTGAGTTATAACAAATAAATCAAAGGCTTAAAATATCTTCTTAAACCATGATCTGGAAAATTATAGACATTTTTTTCTTAATGTCTAGGATGTCAACTTTTTCTGAGGCTTTAGTTTTTCAAATTTATTTTGGGATTCTATCAAGATAGTTAAAATGGTATATTTATAAGCATCTATGTAAATAGTTTTTGGAGTTTCAATTTTCATGAATAATTTTTTTCATGTATTTTTGGAAAATCCAAATGATTGTGATGCATGCTTAAGTTTCTATAAAGATAGCTCACGTTCATTTTGATAATTTCATAAGTTGGTTTATATAATAAATTATTAGTTAGCCATTAAAAAACATATATTTCAAGGAATTCTAAATATATTAATGGATGGTCTTTGTTCTTAATTTTTTTATGTCAGCGTCATGCGTAACTGTTGGCTCTAAAGGAAAATTGAATAAGATATGAGGTTTTCATTGAATCTATATCTCAAAATTGAAGTCATGGGTTTTATTTTAAAATTAGAGATTGAAATTATGGTTCTTTGATTAACCCAGTCACTTCTCATTTGAAATTTTTGAGGACTACATATTGGAACAAATAGTATTGGTTTCAAATATTATTTGATGATCTCATTAGGAAATAATCTGCGAGAAATTTTTGTCTTTAAATTTGGAATGGTTTAGTTTACAGTTGATTTTATAAAGATTAAAATTTCATTAAGATGTTTTGAAATGAAATTGTGGCATTTTTTGAGCAATTCAATGATAATTGGATACATATAAGATATTTTAGTATATGGTAAAATTCAATTTAGTTTTGTTAAAAAGTGACTATGTATTAAGATCAATTATTTTTTTTGTGGATAAGCATTAATTGATTTTTAGTCATAAATTTTGATATATTTCAAAAAAATTCAAAATGTCCAAATGGAATCAACTTAGTTCTGCTAGGAGCAATGATGACAAGGGTTGGGGAAATAATTATGGTAGTGATGTAAATCACCGTAATCTTAATAGAAACATTCCTAGAAGTTGTTTTCATGCTAGAATATTTGGTCCTAGATTTAATAGAGGTACCGAGATGTCTATACATTTTGATGCTTTAGATCCTAAATTCTAGAATATATTGAATAACTCTCCCTTTTATCCTTTCAATAGAGGCCATAGGGGAAACTGAGGTTTTTATGGCCATAGATTTGGAGCAAAAACCCCTTCACAGAGTAGTTATTCCCATCATCTAGAAAATAATCCACAACACCTTTCAATTCAGTCCCTAAAAAGAATTAATCTAGCTATTGAACTTAGTCCTATCAATCATGCCACCTAGTTTAAAATTGAGATAGTCCATGCCAAAAATTATGTAAATTTGGCCATTCCTTCAGATTTACCTTCACCATCTCATAGAGAACTTATTGCAAAATGTAATAGGCCAGGTCTGACATCTTCACATAGTGAGCCTATCTTGGGATCTAAAAGGTTAAATTTGGGAATACAAGGTTGTGTTGGTATAAGAAAGACAATGGATATTCCCTTTTCTACTATAGAGAAAAGAACTACAAGAAAAAGAGATGAAAGTGAAACTAAACCATCGATACTCCTATGCAAGTCAGAATGCTAAAATGCATCAATTTAGAAGTTGATGATAGTACAAGTGACTCTAGGATAAGGTTGGTACAATTTCCTTCTATAGAGATGGAACTTAATGTCTATCTTAATGCAAAAGATAAGCCTATGATTTAATTACTCTCAGACTCAGATGATTATTAGACCTCTAGGGGTTAACTTTATTTTAGTTGAAATTTTTTAGGTAGAACTTTTCATTTTTAGTTGGATACTTTGACTTCATATTTTTAGTCCTGATGATAATATTTTGGAGATAGAATAGACTGAATTTTGATATTAATATATATGTTAAAGTTATTTTTGACATGCATTATAGTATAATATAAATGAAATTTTATTAATCCTTGATTTATCTATTTTATACTTCAAATATGTATTATATTATATTATTATTTGATGAGGGTCCCCACCCGTTAAGATTACTACTAGGTCTATATTTATAAGCTTGATCAGTTAATACTTTTTAAGTCTTGATTAAATATTCCTTTAACCAATAATTGTTTATAATTAATTAACATTTTTAAGTCAATTATTTAACATAAACTAATAACTAACTAAACTTAGCTATAACTTATATTTCAACTAAGTTGGAAGCATAAAAGAAAATTAAGGACTCATTTAGAGTTAGAATAACAATAAGTATTGAGGACTTATACATTTTGTGAAGTCAATCATTCATCTCTCTTTTTTTTATGCAACTTATCTAAGATAGTACAAATTTTATAGATGGACCGAATGGTACTTTATCTGATGGTTGAGTAATTGCTTAGACAATATAGGTATATCTAGTTTTTCATTATCATTTATGACAGATTATCTGAAGATTGCCAAGCTTAACATCTTTTGATGATTTCTATTTGTAGTCCTATTTGTAGATTCTAAGTATTTAACTTGAATAATGATGAACACTTTCTTATTTTATGACGTTTCATTGATATATTTTAATTGTAAAGTTGTCACTCAAGTTATTGTAAAGAAAAATGTTGCTTTTTTTTCAATAAATTCTCTCTTTTCTACTAGGATGACTCTCTTTTGATACTCACATACTTTATTGTACCTTATATTGACTCTAATTTTAATATAGTTTATCTTTCAAAATTTCTTAATTTAGTTTCTATTTATGTCTCTTAGTTTAATTTCTTGTTTCATTTCTGATTTGGTTCTTTAGTTAGTTTCTTAGATTAATATTTTATTTTCTTTCTTAGATTAAATAGTTTAATAGATCAAGTTTTTTAATAGACTTTTTTTTATAATTTTTGTTATAGTTTTAAGTTATTATTAGTTGTTACTCATAGATTAGAGTCTGAGTTTTTCTAGATTTCAATTTTCTACCTTAGTTATATCTTAGAATTAGATTTGTTATTTGTTTATTTATTACTTGTTTCTTAGATAGTTGGCTTAATTTATGTCTAAGTTTAGACTTAGTTTAGTTTATTTAACCTTTAAACCTTGGTCATTTTTTTAATTTTACATTGTTTCTTAGTTTAGAGTAGTTATTTTAGATAGTTTGTTGTCCTTTTCTTAGCTTAGTTATTTTATGTTTCTTTTTTTAGTTTGTTTTTTAATTGTTGTTTGTTGTGTTTATTGAGTTTGCTTGGTTTGATCCTTACTTGATTGAATATTTTTCTTTTCTCAAATCTATTTCTTTATATTTTTGGTTTGTCTTTTGAGGTTGACTTAGAGAATAGTGTAGCAAGATGAAAGATATTACTTGAATATACATATATTTACTAGATCAAGTTTCTATTCTTCAAGAGATTATTTAATCTATAGGTTTTATCTATCAGATAGAATAGATTATAGATTCCTATATAAAACTGATTCATGATTAGATAAAGTGGATTTTTTATTGTTATAATGGAATATGTTATATTTGATAACTTATTGATTATTTCTCAAACTTATAAAAAAACCCTCATGTCTTTAGGATCATTATTAAACCTTTAGAACACCATGATTAGACTGATACAATTCTACCTTGACCTTCATGATAGGAAAAAGAGTTGATTCATTTATGGTACAATTTCTAACTTCAATAAATTTGGAGACTCTTTTGGGGAGATTCATTCAAACATATGATTTTTCTTGTGTTTTGTTTTCTTCCTACTCATGGTACTTGGAGGAAAACAACCCCTATTATTCAACCTAGAATTGAAATTGAAGATGATCAAGTTGATGTTTATTTTAATTTGATGTGTTATACATAGTATAATCATCATGAAAATATTCATCAAGTGATTCAAGTCATAAAACAAAATGAAAAATTCCAAATTTTGGAATTTATTGCTAGTCAAATCTTACACATGAAACTCAATAAGACATTCTAAATTTGAATATAAGAATTTAGGAAGATAGAGATAGATTTTTAGTTGCTAATCCTAGGCCCAAAACTCATTTTATTTTTTATTATTTTATATTTGACGATTTTTTTTACTTTCTAAAATTGTTGTTACAAATATACAATTAAATCAAGTATATTAAGTTCAAAATAATTAATCTGTTCACGTAGAAACCATTAAAACTTATAATGGGAGAACAACCAAAAGTTTAAGTAGATAGAGAACATAGGATATGATTCATGGGTTGTAAAACAATAGGGAACAAGATGATATCACTGAAGCTGAAGATGAAGAATAAGTCTAAGTAGAAAAATAGATAGTTGTAACTCCATGGTTTTTTACAAATCCAATTAATGTTTGAAACCATCCTAGTAATTTTTCTTCTCTTAAAGATTTGAATATACCAATGTTTTCTAGTGCTTTCAAACAATCTTGGGAAGATCTTTTAGATTAGTTTATGCTACTCTTAGAATAACAAGTGAAAAAATTGCATACATATTTTTTTTAGATACTTGAAGGAAAAGCTTACTAAGCATTTATTAGTCTGCCTACCAAGGTTATTGATACTTAGAGAGATATTAAAGATTGGATAGATTTATCCTTTAGAAAAACTAAAGAATATTTTAATCTAGTTAATGACCTTGTCAAATTTTCCCTTAATCTAGGTGAAACCATTAATCATTTCATTACTCAATTCATTAATCTACGTCAAAAGATCCTACGTGATCTTAGACCTTCTAAAATTTTATCTAGACTTTATTTTTGTAATGCTTTACATTTAAAATATAAAATGGCTCTAGAAGATAGGGAAATTACAAACTATAATGAAACTATAACATTCTGTATTGAATATGAAAAGAATCTTAAATGCATTGTATTTAAAAAAAGGTCTTCCACAAGCTTGAATTTAGATAATTCAAAAATTATAAAATCCATACAAAGTCTAGGTAATGAGTTGGTCGCTGTTAAGAGACAACTAAATGATAAAACATCTTCCCAAAATATAAATAGTAAAGAAGATAAAAATGATGATATTGCTTATTACTGTAATATTTGTGAACTGGATCATAATCCAGATACATGTCTTGTTGTTTGTCAGTTCAAGAAATTCCTTCATGGAAAAGATGAAATATCTAAAGATATAGTGTATAATATAATACTCTTGATGATCCATTGGAAAATGAGAATGCTTATGTTATGATTACTACAAATAAAGAGTATAGTGCTTCTCATAATAATAAAATAACAAATGATAAATCTTCTTTCGATGATAAAGGAAAAATAGTTCAAAATAATGCTAATAATTCAAATGATAATGTTGCTCAAAATATTCCTTTCTCAATTGGATATAATAATAGTTAGTATCAACATTATAAGATTAAAAAATTTAGACAAACTAATGCTAAAAATTATAACATAATTGATGATTTGTTAATAATTAAACCTTTATTTTCATTGTTGCAAGGAGCTAGTCTTCCAGGGCAGCTTGATAAGATTAATGAAGCTATTAAAAATCATAGAGCTGATGCAAGCTTACAAAAAGAAAGAATTAATAAACATATCTATGCTCAAAATTTTGACCCTCTTGCTAATTATATTCCTCATTTTTATGTTACAATTAAAATTGCTAACAAAATAGTTCATAATATTATCTTAGATATGGGTTCCTCAAAGAATATTATGCCTAAATCTATTGTAGATTAATTAGGTATATCTTATGAAGCAGATACTAGGAAGCTTATTGGTTTTGATTCTAGATAAACTAAGAGCTTTGATAAGTTTTGTGACAAGGTCATTAAAATTGTACAAGATGAAAGAATTAGCTACATGACTAATGTCCAAGTGTTGGATATTCTTATTAACTATGTAATGCTATTAGGAATAGATTGGTGTAAAATAACTAAGGATTTTATTGGGAAAGATATAACATGGGTTCCTATTAACAATGGAATTGCTTTCATAAAAAGAGAATATTTTTTGGTACACCTACTAAGTCACCTTCTTATTCTAATATTTATTACATTGAAACTACAATTGGGACTTATGAATTATTGAATTTAGATGAACCATAAAATCAACATAAAGAAATATTTGAAAAGAATATTTCATGGTCACTTTACTTTGATGGAGCTTGCTCTCAACAAGGTAATAGTGCTATAATTTATCTTATTTCTCCAATAGGTAAATTTTTTCATTATGCCTTCAAATTGTCTTTTGAAAACACTAATAACACAATAAAATTTGAAGCATTATGTTTAGGATTGGAAAAGGCCATAAAACTAAATTTTGAGCATTAAGAAGTATTTTAAGATTTAGAGTTATTTTTTAGATAAGTACATAATATTTATGTCACAACTTGATGTCATAAAGCTTCAATCTCACAACTTGATGTCAATTAGTCTAAATTACCTCACTTACTTATAGCCTTTTTTCCATTTTTCCCAATGGATTAAGAAAATTAAGATTGATCCTAAGAATCTAAAGTAATTTTTAGTAACCTTTATTTAATTTGTTGGAAATATTGTCATTGATGTCAAAGGTTTAGTATTATTGGTAATAAAGGCCCTAACATGAGTTAACATTTATTTAATATTAATGAATATATTTTTGGTTGCACATGAGACAAAATAAGGGCCCATGGAGAAGTCGAAGAGTCACGAGATAAAGACAAAAGAAGGATGGGATGCATTTTTCTATGAAGAGTCATCTTGGAGAATACCAAGAGTCACCAAGTGAAGACAAAAGAGTAAAGGGAGAATTTCTCATGAAGGGACACTTTGAGGAATACAAAAAGTCACCAAAAATAAAGACAAAAGTGGGAAAGATGTTTTTGGCCATGAAGGGTCACTACATGACTTTTCAAATGCTTGGATATGAAGGGTCATCCAAGATTGGCACCATTTTCCATGAGGATTGAAAGGTCACAAAGGGGGAAGGCCAAAGGTCATTTGGAAAGCTATAAATAAAGGCTTGAGTATCCATTTGTAATGTGGAAGTTAGAGGTTGATTTGATACTATAATATCTAGCTTAGAAGAGTAATTGTGAGGGATGATTTGTATTTGTTATATCTATCTTAGAAAAAGCAAAAGTGAGAGAGAGGAAGGAGATGTTGTATTGATCTATCATTTGTTGAGATAGCAACATTGAGAGATAGGTGTGTGGTATACACAAAGGGTTGGTGCTCCTATGGGTTGGTGCTCATGAATTGTTGCTGAGTTGGTGCTTGGCAAAGTGCTTGGTGCTCCTATGGGTTGGTGCTCGGCAAAGGGGTTTGAAGCTCCTGTGGGTTGGTGCTCACAAATTATAGCTAAGGTTTGTACTTGGCAAAGGGGTATGGTGCTCCTATGGGGTTATTCTCATAAATATATTTGAGATTGATTCTCCATGGTTTTTCCCACATTGGGTTTCCACATTATATCTAGTGGCTCTCTATCTTGTGTGGATGTTTATTGTTTGAGTTTTATTACATATCTTGAATGTTTGATTTAGTGGAATTTGGTTAAAGAAAAGATTTATAAGATATATAATATACTGATTCACCCCCTCCCTCTCAGTATAGTCCATGCTTAACAATTGGTATCAGAGCAGGTTCCTTTTTGAAAAGTTTTACAGCTTAAAGGTAGATTGGAAAAGCATGATGGCTAGGTCACAGGAAGGATTTTCTACAAATAAGGCACCTTTGTTTGATGGGATGAATTATGCTTTTTAGATCATGAGAATGAAGGTTTATTTGATGGCCCTTGGATTTGACATGTGGAAATAAGTGGTGGAGGAATATGAAGAGCCACATACATCTACAATTACTCTAGTAGAAATGAAGGCAAGTGAATGTAATGCTAAAGCTTTAAATGCTATTTTATGTGGGTAATGTGAATCTAAATTTGTTAAAGTTATGCAATGTAAATCTTGTCATGAAACATGGGTAAAACTTGAGAATACTTACAAAGGTGATGGAAATGTTCAGTAAGTTAAGTTGCAGACTTTCAGAAGGCAATTTGAAAGTTTGAAGATGGAAGAAGAAGAAGATATAGCAAGTTATCTCTTGTGAGTTGATCATATAGTAAATCATTTTCAAGGTCTTGGAGAAACATTGGAAGAGTTAATGGTGGTGCAAAAGATATTGAGATATCTACCAATGAGATATGATGCAAAGGTTTCAGCAATTGAGGAGATGAAGAATTTAGCCAAGCTAAAGATGGATGAGCTTCATGGTATTCTCACGGCATATGAGATGCAGACAAAATAAGATAAACCCTCAAAGAGAGAAGTGGCTTTCAAGACATCAAAGAAGGAGAAAGCTAAGATTCAAGAATCAAGTGATAGTTCCAGTGATGATGAAGATGATAATGAAGCACTTTTCATTGGCAAGCCAAAAAGAGGAACAGGTGAATATCAAGGAAAACTACCTTCTAAGTGTTTTAATTGTGGGAAGATTGGACATTTTTTAGCTAGATGCCCAGATAAAGTTAAAGATGAAGAAGAAGAAAAGCCTACATACAAGAATAATTTCAAAGGCAAATCTAAGAAGGGATTCAAGAAGAAGAGCCTATATTCTAAAGATCCTGGCTCAAGTGAAGATAGTGGAGTCAGCGATTCAGAAGAAGAAGAGATTCTATTCATGGCCTTACATGATGATGATCAAGAAGAAGAAGAGGAGGAAGCTGAAGTAGATATGGAATTAGAACTCAATTGTGACCTAGAAGAGTTAGAAGTTGTTCAGAAGAAGAATCAAAGGTTAAAGCACCAGATCGAGAAAAATGAACAAGAGTCAAAGGAAATGATTGAATATCTACATGCACACTTTGAAGAAGCCAAGAAGAATGAAGAAGATCTCAAAGCATAGTTGGAAATAGCAAAAAAAGATTGTGAAAGGTATGTTATTGAAATTACATCTTTAAAAGAGAATATTAAAAAAGCAGTTAGTGATAAAGTAATCAGTGATTCAAAATTTTAAGATAGCACTAACATGCTAAATAAGATATTGGAAAGGCAAAAAGCATATTCAGATAAGACAGGGATCAATTTTGAAAAGAAAAAGAGCTTTACTGAAGCTCTAACATAAGAGGAAATAAAAAGGGGAGAAGTGAAGAATATAGAGGACATTCCAAACAGAGAAGGCTGGAAGGAACAAAGCTATAAAAGGCAATCAGGTCAGAGATATACAAAAAGGTGTTATTTTTATGGCTATTGTTTTTATTGTAATGGATATGGTCACAAGAAAGTAGAATGTAGAAAAAGAGCTAAGAATTTCATAAATAAGGAGAAAGAAAGTCAAATAGAGTCAAGTAGAAGCCACAACTCTTTTGCTCCTCTATCAAGCTTTAATGAAGAGACCATAGTGTGCTACAAGTGTAGCAACTTTGAACACATAGCTTGTTATTGCAGAAACATGTTTGAGTCAGTCAAGAAGGATCAAAGTTTCAAAGCTCCATTCATCAAGAAGAAGAATTAGAGTGTCAAAGATCCATTCATCAAGAAGAAGGTTCAGACATGTTCATGGCAGAAGAAACAACTTGAAGATTATATGATGGTGCAGACAGCTCTGCATGTGAGAGGTAAAGATTAGCTGTGGTTAATTGATAACAAATGTTCAAGGCATATGACAGGTGATAAAAATAATTTCATATCTCTAAAGAAGATCAATGGTGGCATAGTGAGATTTGGAGATAAAACCACTGCCAAGATAGCTAGAAAAGGTAATTTGAGTTTGGATTATGGTAGAACTAAGACTAAAAATGTTTTGTATGTAAAAGGTCTTAAGCATAATCTGTTGAGTGTTAGTCAAATTTGTGATCAAGGATACACATTAAGGTTTCATGCTAAAGGTTGTGAGATTAGAAGAAAATATTCAAATGAGTTGATTGCAGATGCTCAAAGGATAGGGAACAATGTATATGTACTGTCAAATATCTTCTCAAAGGCACGATCAAAGGACACATTCAAAGATCGGTGAGAGGAGTTGGGAGTAATGTCTGTTACTTCCTACCATTGATGTTTAACATCAAGTGAGGGGGAGCTAAGTGTTAGCTCTAGGTAGGCCCTTTGTCATTGATGTCAAAGGGGGAGAATAATAGGTACAGGTGCAAAAAATAGGTATAAGGAATAGGTATAGGTTGCTATAATAAGGGAGAGTTACTGTATGTTTTTTGATGACAGTATGTGCAGGTGACAAGATGTAGCGATTTCAGGATTGAGGTTGCCATCAATGACAAAGGGGGAGATTGTTGGAAATATTGTCATTGATGTCAAAGGTTTAGTTTTATTGGTGATAAAGGCCCCATTGCATTTAATGTTGTTTATCTTGGCTAATATGAATAAATATTTATTTAATATTAATGAATATATTTTTGGTTGCATATGAGACAAAATAAGGGCCCATGGAGAAGTTGAAGAGTCACAGGATAAAGACAAAAGAAGGATGGGATGTATTTTCCCATGAAGAGTCATCTTGGGGAATACCAAGAGTCACCAAGTGAAGAAAAAAGAGTAAAGGGAAAATTTCTCATGAAGGGACACTTTGAGGAATACGAAAGGTCACCAAAGATAAGGACAAAAGTGGGAAAGACGTTTTTGGTCATGAAGGGTCACCACATGACTTTTTAAATGCTTGGATATGAAGGGTCATCCAAGATTGGTACCATTTTCTATGAGGATTGAAAGGTCACAAAGGGGGAAGGCCAAAGGCCATTTGTAAAGCTATAAATAAAGGCTTGAGTAGCCATTTGTAATGTGGAAGTTAGAGGTTGATTTGATATTGTAATATCTAGCTTAGAAGAGCAATTGTGAGAGATTATTTGTATTTGTTATATGTAGCTTAGAAAGAGCAAAAGTGAGAGAGAGGAAGGAGATGTTGTATTGATCAATCATTTGTTGAGATAGCAACATTGAGAGATAGGTGTGTGGTATACACAAAAGGGTTAGTGCTCCTATGGGTTGGCACTCACGAATTGTTGCTGAGTTGGTGCTTGGCAAAGGGGTTGGTGCTCCTATGGGTTGGTGCTCACAAATTATTGATGGGTTGGTGCTCAGCAAAGAGGTTGGTGCTCCTATGGGTTGGTGCTCATGAATAGGTGCTGGGTTGGTGCTCGACAAAGGGGTTTAAAGCTCCTGTGGGTTGATGCTCATGAATTATAGCTGAGGTTTGTACTTGGCAAAAGGGTATGGTGCTCCTGTGGGGTTGTTCTCATGAATATATTTGAGATTGATTCTTCGTGGTTTCTCCCACATTGGGTTTCCACATTATATATGGTGTCTCTCTCTATCTTGTGTGGATGTTTATTGTTTGAGTTTTATTGCATATCTTGAATGTTTGATTAAGTGGAATTTGGTTAAAGGAAAGATTTGTAAGATATATAATATACTGATTCACCTCCCCCTCTCAGTATATTATATGCTTAACATAATTATTTACTTCCAATAATTTTATTGACCAAACTCCACTCAAAAATCACTTTTCCAACCTCCGTCTAGCCTCAGTTAGGTCTCCTAAGGCCTCATTCACTCTTAGTCCTCTACTTACATACATAAAAGTTTAATACAGGTATAAATACTTTATAATATATTAGAATAAATTAGCACCTAAATAATAACCAAGTTTTGTGATTTTTTGAGGTTTTAATCTCCTACAAACCAAGATTTTGTTTTGATACCTTAACACAAGATTTAACCTAATCGTGCTAACCTAAGAAAGAATATTTTATTGTTTCAATATTTCAAATGAGTTTCACTCTTATATGATGATTTAATAGGGTATTTGAAATCCATATATACCTTCTTGAATTTTTAATCCCCTCTTTGACACCTATGTTTGTCAATTTGCATAAGTTTTTGGTCTGAATGTATATAGATAGATAGTCACCTATAGGGTTTGTGTTGATTTCCTCACAAAGCTTTATCGAAAAAAATAAATAAATATTTAAAGAACCTTTAGGAATATTGTGATAAACCTACCAAGATTAAATTAGCATAATAATGTATTATTTATGGTTTCTTTCTTTAGTGTTCAAACATACATAGTCATATTTGTTACCAAAACACAAGATAATAGGGTCTGCACCTTTTATCTTCAAATTTAAGGAACTTATTCTTGATTTTATTGGAGATAGACTTCATAAACATTCCAATTATTATATTTAAAAATTATGACATATGTTTTAAATGTCTTATAAATTCTCTAATTGATCTTGAATCCCTCCAATGGTCACTAAAATGATAACTAATGTACTTAAACATACATCAAAGTTCATAATTCTTAAACACATGATTTAAGATGAATTATCTATTCACATGGTATCTTCAAGAGATAATACTAAAAATTTCATAACTAAAAAACTCCTCCAAACACAATTGCAGCTCTTAATCTAGGCCTCATAAGTTCAAAAATTCAAAAAGTCAATTTTGGTAACAAAAGCCAAATTTGAAATTTTGAACACCTAGAGCTAAGCCAACAACTATGAATGAAACCTAAAGGTGATATCAGCATCACACTATCACTTAGACCATGAATAAAACGAAAATGGACTAATAGAATGAATATTTACAATAATATAATCCTAGGAGTGATGTTCCTGCGTCATACTCCCTAGGGAAAGAGAAAAAGACTTAAGGACTATTTTCCATGAGTTTTCCTACAGTAATCCCATGATTATTGATGTAATTATATATCATCCATGTATAATATTGAATGGGTTATTTCTTCCACTTGACCAAAAACTTAAAATACTATTTGTCCCAAGTTTTCTTAACTACTTACTTGTCTAAGATTCACTCTAATTCATTTAATTTGACTTGAGGAAACTGATTGGCCCAATATTTAATTGTTTTATCTAATAAATATATATTTTATTAACTCTTTTATCATTATTTTTAAGTGTATAAGTTTGAAACATTGAAAATTGGTGATATGCCTACACCAATAGGCAATTCCAACTTATATGCATTATTGGTAAACTTTCTAAGTAGCTTATAAAGACCATTTTTTTTTAATATTAAGATTATTATAATCACCTATTTGAAATATCTCCTTCATAACATGAGTCAAAACCAAATATCCAACTTACAAACTTATCTCTCTTCTCCTCAAATCTAAATGCCTTTTGTATTTATCCACACTAGCTTTTAGATGCTTTCTTACCTATTAATGAACTTCTTTCATGGCCACTAAAAAATATTATATTTCAACACTTCTCTTATCCATATTAATAATATTTATTAGGTCAAACACTCCTTTAGGTTACATACCATATAACACTTGAAAAGGACTAAAGCCAATGCTCCTATTGGAGGAGTCATTGTAATAAAATTTTGGTTGGGGTAATATAAGATCCCACTGCTTGGGATTATTTTTAGATAGACACATTACTAGGATATTTAGACTAATATTAACAACCTTAGTTTAACCATCTATCTGAGGGTGGTAATTTGATCTAAAACTTAGATTTGTCCATTATTTCCTCCATATTGTCCTCGAAAAGTGGCCTAGGAATTTAGTATCTCTATCAAATACAATACTTAGTAGTAATCTGTGAAGTCTTATTTCCTCCTTAAATAACATATTTTCCACATGGGTGGCATCATTTGTGGTCTTTCAAGGAATAAAATGTGCTATTTTTAAAAATATGTCCACAACTACATATATGGAGTTAAAATGTCTTTGTGTTCTACATAGTTCCATCACAAAGTCCATGCTAATGTATTCCCAAAGCCTATTTGGGATTGGTATAAATTGAAATAAAACTGAATTGGCATTTTTCTCTTTGCCCATTTGACAAATTCTACACCTCTCAACATACCTTCTCATTTCTACTTACATCTTAGGCTAGAAATAGTGCCTAGTGAACTGTTCCAAAGTCTTATCAAGCCCAAAGTGGCCTACCATATTCACATTATGATTTTATTTGATTAAGTTATTCCTTATTGAAATTCTTAGCAAACATAGTTTTACACATTTGAATAGTAACCCATCTTATATGATATAGTTTAGACATGGTTCTTTGTTTAATGTAGTTGGATTCTTATAAGCATTGTAGGCTTCTTTAGAATCTTCATCATCCTCATACATCTCCTTGAAGGACTCAAAACTAAAAAATTTAAGTTTTATCTCATGCACTTACAAAACTCTTGTACTCAATGCATCTGCGACCCTATTGATTTGTCCATGATTATGCTCGATGGTGAAGGTTAATTTTTTCATATACTCCTCCCATTTTATGTGCCTCTAATTTATTTTAGGCTGATCAGTAATAAATTGAAGTGCATGATTATCTATATAAATGATAAACTCTTTAGGAATTATATAATGCCTCCATTTCTTCAAAGCCTGCACCATTACATAGAATTCTAAGTCATATGATGAATTATACCTCTTTGCATCATTGAGGTTTTCACTGAAGTAAGATAATGGCCTACTCTCTTTACTTAAAACAACTCTTATTTCCACTCCACTTGTATAACATGATATTTGGAAAACCTTTTTAAAGTCTTATAGTGCTAAAATGTGTTGCTTTGGAATTGTTTGCTTCAAATACTAAAAATTTGTTTCATATTTCTCAATCCAAAAAAAATTATTCTTATCTCCCATAATAATATCTAATATTTTAGTGCATATTCCATTTATGTTTCTAATAAATTTTCTATACAAAATTGAAAGCCCATGGAAAATCCTTACCTCTATAGTTGTTTTAGGTGTTGTCCATTCCATGATTGCCTTCACTTTGTCCTTGTCCATATTAAGAATGCCTTTATAAATTGTAAATACTATGTATATTAGTTATGATTCCATGATCACATAATTCTAAAGGTTGATTAACAAACTTTCCTCTTGCAGCCTTCTAATGACTAAATGCAAATGATGAAGATGCTCCTCCTTACTAGGGCTGTAAATAAGAATATCGTCTAAGTAAACCACTATAGTCTCACCTATAAAAGGTTTGAGGATGTTATTCATTAGCCTCATGAAATTACTTGGTGTGTTTTCCAACTAAAATGACATAACCAACCATTCATACAACCCCTCATTAGTCTTGAAAGTGGGTTTCGATTTATCTCCTTGTACGATCTTAATATGATTATATCCACTTATGATATCAATTTTTTAGAAGTAGATTGCTCCACTCAAGAAATCTATTATGTCTTCCATCCTAGGGAGAGTAAATACATATCTATTTATGATATTGTTTATATCCTTTGTGTTTGTACACATTCTCCACTCACCTTCTTTCTTTGGCACTAAGACTATAGGGATTGCACAAGGAATAAGAATCTCTTTGACCATCCCTTTACCCAATATTTATTTTACTTGTCTCTTGATTTTTGAATTCTCCTTAGGAGTCATCTTATAGGATTCCTTATTAGGTAAAGTTTCTCTTAGAACAAAATCTATGTGATGAGTAATATTTCTCATGGGTGGAAATGTGTTTGGTAGGTCATCAACTACAATTTCTACATATTCTTTAAACCATGTCTTGAATATCTTGAGGTAACTCATTCAATTTTTCCTTTTTTTAAATAATATTCCTAGGATTGAATACCAATGCAAATCCCAACTCTTCTTAATTCATAGAATTTAGGAACTCTTTCCCACTAACCAACATTAAATTTGATCCAACTTGTTACTCATTATCTTCATCCTTCATAGGAAGCAAGGTGTGACTAGCTCCATAATTTATAAAGGTATACACATTTATTCTACCATAATGGATTATTTTTACATCATATTTCCAAGGCCTCCTATGAATCACATGATAAACATCCATGGGAATCATATCATAAAGGCCCTGATCCTTATACCTTCTAACTTTAAGTTCTACCCAACTTTGCTCATTAACTAAAACTTGTTGTATTTTATTAAACCATGATAATTTATATGGTTTTGGGTGAGGCAAATTATTTAATCTTAGTTTTTTTACCATTTCACTTGAAACCAAATTATCTATACTTCTTGAATCTATAACCATTTTACAACACTTACCTTGGCACTTGCAAGAAGTTTTGAGAAGTGATTTTATTTGTGGTGGCTCTTTCTCCTTGGGTGCCTTAATGATTAATCTCCTTATAATAAAATATTATCCTACCTTAGGTTCCTCCACAAGTGATAGATAACAAACACTTTCTTATTCAACTCCCTGAGCAATGTGATATCTATTTTTTGTTCTTTGGCTTACTACTAACAAATCCTCTAGACATTCCCAAGACCTATGACTAGATAAATTATTTCACTTGAAATACGTACATACAAAACCCCCTGATACTCTACCTCATTATGCATAACCACCCTTAAATTATGGTCTTATACCACTAAATCCTCCTCTTAAGCTAGATGGATGTTCATGTGAAGTACTAGACTCCCCTTGACTTCTTTGTGAGTAACCTCTACTTCCTTGCTAACCTCTACCCCTAAAACTTTTGCCTCTACATTTATTTTTTTGATTTTACTTCCTATTGAGCTTGTATTATGATTTTAAGGCCAAATGGTAACACTCTTCTAATGTTTTTAGACTAGCAACACTCAATTCATTTTACGAATTGTAACTCAAACCATTGAGATACCTATCCATCTTATCAGTATCATCCTCCATATGAATTTATTTGACACTTATCTTACAAAACTCTTCAATGTATTCTTTTACTCCCATTTCTTTATGTTTTAGGTTTTGAATATTCCTATATAGATTTGTGTTGTAGTCACTAGTAAAGAACATACTTTTCATATTGGTAAAAATTCTATCCCAAGATCTAATATTAGATTTCCTTTTTTTTTCTCTTCTCATCATTTATGTAATACCACCATAGAGATGTATCATGCTTTAACTTGGTCCTAAAAAAATGCATATGTTGTTCTTCTGGTACATCCTCAACATCAAAATACTTGTCTAACTCTCTTATGAAATCAAGGAGTTCTTCTCCACTAAGGATTCCTTCATACACTGGAATATCTAGTTTAGGCTTGGATCCTTCCACTTTCACCACCTTCAAAATCCTTTCAAACTTGTGTTCTTCAATTTCTCTCTCTACTTCATCTTTTAACTTTGGTGCATGTGGCTCTTATTCCTCTTGGTCACTCAAAAACACTTGTGACTACTTCTATCATTTGATTGACCTCAAATACTATGATTCTTACATCAAATTTTACTCTGAGATTCCTCAACTCCTACAATATTACATCTCCCATTTGTATGGTTACCCTTTCATCTATTGATTTTCTCCTAGGTGGCATCTTGTCTTTACTTAGGAAATTAACCGAACAATCTCAACTTCTCTTCCTCTCAGAGAATATCACCTCCTTAAATCAATGTGAGGTTTCTTATTTTGGCTTTGATACCAAAGTGATGTAGAGTTAAATCATCCAAAACTTCAATCTCTCAACTTGATGTCAATTAGTATAAACTGCCTCACTTTCTTATTGCCTTTTCTCCCCACTTATACCAATGGAAAAGGAAAATGAAGATTGATAATGAGAATATAAAGATATATTTGAGTACCCTCTATTAAATTCCTTCGCTCTAAAAAATTTCATGACAAAACTCCATTCAAAAATCACTTTTCCAACTTATGTCTCCCCCAATTAGGTCTTCCAATGCCTAATTCACTCTCAATCCTCTACTTCCTTACACAAAAGTTTTGTATAGGTATAAATACTTCAAAAAATCTTATATTACATAAATCCATAACTAATCACCAAGTTTTGTGATTTTTGTAGGTTGGCATCTCCTACAAACCAATATTTTGTTTTAAAAGCCTAACATAGGGTTTAACCTAACTGTGTTAACCCAAGAAGGAATAATTTATTATTTCAAGCTTTAAAATAATTTTCACTTTTTTGTGATGATTGAATAGGTTCTTTACAATCACTATATACCTTCTTAACTCATTAATTCCCTCTTTAAAACCTATGTTTGGTAATTTGCACAGGTTTTGGTCTGACTATATGTAGATACATAGTCACCTATAGAGTCGATGTTGATCTCCTCACAAATATTTATGAAAATGGATAAATAAATATATAAATAACCTTAAATAATAGTGTTATAAACTTACCAAGATTTAATGAGAATTAGAGTGTATTATTTTTGTTTTTTTCTTTAATGTTCAAACATATACAATCATCTTTGTTACTAAAACATAAGAAAATAGGGTCTGCACCTTTTATCATATAAATTAAGAAATTTATTATTAATTTTATTGGAGATAGACTTTATACACATTCAAATGATGATATTTTCCAAGGATTTCATATGTTTTAAGTGTCTTATAAATTCTCTAACTAATCTTCAATCCCTCCAACAGTTAGTGAAATGCTAACTAAAGTACTTCAACTTACATCAAAGTTCATAATTCTTAAACACATTATTTAAGACTCATGTTGTAGTTACATGGTATATTTAGGAGTTCATACTATTTAACATGCATATCTAATAAGAGGGGGGTGAATTAGTAGATCTCAAAAATTGGTTACTTACAACTTTCAAAAAGAATTTTAAACATATGCAAACATAAACACATGAAAGAGAAATAATGCAATCACAAAAGTACAACAAAAAACATGATATTTATACATGGAAACCCAAAGGGAAAACCCATAGTGATAAATCTACTAGGATATACTATTCTAATCCAACCTCACAAAGTTTGTCTCACTGACAGAACCTCACTGGTTACATTTCAGGACACCCATCCCATGGAGATAAATATCCCCTATTTTAAGAGCACCAACTCTTAAAAATCACCTACTCCATATTCTGAGCACCAACCTAGTTCAATCTGATTGCACCAACCTATTAGACATTTACAATTCAAATTAATGCATCAAATTCATAAAAGAATCTAAGTCTATATTCTTTATTACAAGTCCAATCTACAACTGCTCATATCTCCTTCAACACACTTTTGTGTATCCTTTACTCTTCCTGCACCCTTTATCTATATCTAAATTTATATTTTTGACACTTAATTAATACCCAATTATATACTACTCCTACATGCTTAGAAAAGTTTCATATTCTTGCACCTATTGCTCAAACTCCTCTCATTCCAAAAAAAATTAACTATTTATCTTCCCTATTATTTATCACTTTGGAGTTTTGCATAACATACATTGAAATTAACCTCTGAATATATATAAAAGACTCAAAGGAATAACCATTTTTATAGGAGCTGGTTATGTTCCTTCCATCGATGCTTCATAATTTTGTAACTGACTCACTTTATGAGGGTATTGAAAATGCAAGTATTAACATTAAACACTCCATCTCTTATCAAGTTTTCAAGAATGCATAATTTAACTAATGACATCAGGTTCTTGAAAATTCTATACTTAACTTACTTTAACATTATCCTATGGTATCCTTGTTAACATCTCACTCTCTATGGCATCCTTGAATGACTTCTCTCCATTGATCTCTTCTAGACTTGCTCGATGTTTATCTTAACACTAGCTATTATCAGTTGAGCACCTTTCAAGATTAAAAACACTTCAATCTATTAGATCTTCACTATACTAATGATCATGATCCATTGATCTTATTAACATGCATGAATTTTAACATACTAAATAAGTGTAAATGTGACACTTGTCATCTATGCATTAACTTGCAGCTTTACTCTACACTTCTTCCAACCATATCCTTTGGAAAGTTTGGAAAAATATCCTTCAGGAAGTTATTTGAATCCACTCAAAAGTGTCCTTTGGCAAAAGTGAAAGTGTCCTTCAAAACTTTTTACATACCCTTCAGATATCTTGCAATGGTCCACATACCCTTTAGAGACTTTGTAATTTATTCTTCAAAAATTTTCTTCGGTCACTTATTCTTCAAAAGAATTGCAAATGTCCTTCAAAAAGGTTATTGTGGACAATTTGTCCAAAGAAATACTTTAGGATAATTTTTCTGATGAAATTCTTCAAGAATTTTATAAGTGACTTCTTTGGGTCTTTTGTTTGTAATAAGTACCCTTCAAATTTTTTTGTAATGGACTACTTGCCCTTGAAGTTTTTATAACATAACCTTTAGAATTTACTAAACATCCCCTTAAAAGGAATTGAATGGTCCATATACCCTTCAACCTTTCTGTAAACTACCCTTCAACTTCTCTATAAAGGTCCTCATACGCTTTGAAATTTTTGAAAAGATCCTTTTAGAATTCTTGAATCATCCAATTGCCCTTCATATTTCCTGAAATGATCCTTCAGCTTTCTTGAATAGTCCACTTGCCCTTCAGACATTTTGAAAATCACCCTTTGGCTTTCTTGATTGGTCTACTTTCCCTTCAAACATTTTGAAATGTAACCTTTAAGAAATTTTCAAGTGACCACATACCCTTCAGATTTTTTGAAACCATCCCTTTAACATTTTATTCAGGGTAATTTTCCCAATGAGGACTTAACAATTTTTTTGAAAGAATTCTCCAAGACCATTTTGGGTTCTCCAGACTTCATGACTTATAATCTTGAAAGAAGTAAAGTCATTCCAAAATCCTAATTCACTCATCTAGACTAGTTTGGGTTATTCAACCTACTTAACTTATAAAAATGAAATAAGTTAAATCATTTTGCAACCCCGATCCACTCATCTAGATCAATTTAGGTTCTTCAACCTACTTAACTTATAAAAATGAAATAAGCTAATTTGTTTTGTAAACCCGATCTACACACCAAGACCAAATCAAGTTTTTCAAGCTACTTAGCTTATGAATTCGAATAAATTAAAGTCATTTTAGAAACCTGATTAACACCACAAGACAATTTGGGTTTTAGAATGCTAGTTACTTATTACTTATGAAATAAGTAAAAGTAGTGGAGGTTCACAAACCTGATTTGCACTGCAAGATCCATTCATTTTTTTAAAGGCTATTTACTTATTGCTTATAAAATAAGTAAAAGTAATTGAAGTTTACAAGCTTGATTTGCATTATAAGTGACTTTTGTAAGACTTAACTTCTACCTTATACAAAATCCTTGGGTCAAAAGCCTTCTACAAAACCACTAAGCTATTGTCATTAATAATTATATTTTTGACATCCATGACAACCTATGATACCATAACACTGAACCTTCTTCACTGGACCTTTTGACATCAAAGAATCTCAAATTTCCAATAATCTCCCCCTTTTTCATTGATGGCCAAAAAATATCCTCTACTGCAAGTCAATCACTGCTATGCACCTCTATTTTGTACATTTACCCCCTTTGACATTAATGACAAACCATCTCTGCCAATATGTCAACTAGCTCCCCCTAAAAAAACACTTTTTTAGGTATGTCAAAGTTTTGATCCTCAGACTGTTAGATGAAAATAAAAGATAAGCTCCCCTTTAGGCCATGACTCATTTCCCTAAGATATTTTTATTCTAGGAATTAGATATGTTTTTTGAAGAACTCCTAGAGATATGTATGATCACCAAAGATTAGTGATGTGGTGTAAGAGCCACCACTCCTAGATGCTATCTTAGATATTAAAATTTATCTTTAGATAGAGGCTTAGTGAAAATATCTGCTATTTGATCCTTTGTCTAAACATATTCCAATGTAAATTCTTGATCAACAACCTTCTCTTTCAAAAAGTGATATTTCATTCATATATGTTTGGTCTTAGAGTGCATCATTAGATTTTTGGAGATATTAATTACACTTTAATTGTCATACCAAATGTGAATTAGTCTTTTAAAATCTGCCTCCATGTATTTTAGTGTATGTTTCATCCACAATACTTGTGTGCAACATGCCACTACTACAACATATTCTACTTCTTTTGTATATAAAGTAACTGACTCTTGTTTTTTGCTTAACCATGAGACAAGTCTATAACCAAGGAAGAATGCACCACCACTTGTGCTTCTTCTATCATCTATGCTTCCTACACAATCAACATTTGTATATGTTGTCAAAGTGAAGTCATTACTTGAAATATACCATAAACCATAGTCTACTATAACTTTGATATATCTAAACATTATTTTTATTGCATTTACATGAGTTTCTTTTAGAGCATCTTAGAATATAACAACCATACATACAGCTTGCATGATGTCTAGTCTAGTAGCAGTAAGATAAAGTAAACATTCAATCATTGATCTATACATAGTATGATTTACTTTAGGATATTCATTATTTTTTTCTCAACTTACATCCAGTTATCATATGAGTACTAACTGGTTGACTATCTTCCATTCCAAACTTATTGAGCATCTCCTTTGCATACTTGGTCTAGGATACAAAGATTCCTTCATTAGATTGTGTAACTTGTAGACTAAGAAAGAATGAAAGTTCTCCTAACATGGACATTTAAAACTCCTTTTGCATTTGATTTGCAAATTCTTTTCACATATTATTGTTACAACCACCAAAATGATGTCAACAACATAAGAAACTATGATCAACATATGCCCATTTTCAGATTTAACCTACATATTAATATTAGCACAACCTTTGATAAATCCTTAATGTTTCAAATATGGATCCACCTTTGAATACCATGCTTTGGGTGCCTATTTCAGACCATATAATGCCTTCTTTAGTTGACACACATAGTCTTCCTTATCATTCAGCTGAAAGCCTTTAGGTTGTTCTATGCAGACTTCTTCCTCAACCATTCCATTTAGAAAAGTAGACTTAACATCCATCTGATAGACTTTGAATTTATTAAAAACTAAAAATGCTAAAAACATTTTGATTACTTCCAATCTTGCCACTAGATCAAATGTCTCCTCAAAGCTACTTGAGCATATCCTTTACAAACAAGTCTACCTTTATTTCTCAAAACAGCTCCATCTTCATTCAACTTATTTTTAAAGACCCATGTTGTGCCTATGACATTCTTGTTTGTGGGTCTTAGAACTAGTTGCCAAGTTTTATTCTTTTCTATTTGACTTAGTTCCTCATCCACGGCCTTTTGACAATTCTCATCTTTGCTGGCCTCAGCATAGTTTTAGCCCTCAATTTTAGATAGTAAGGCAAAACATACCTATTATTTACTCACTACTATGTTTCTACATGTTTGGACTCCTTTTTTCAAGTCTCCAATGATTTACTCCTTAGGATGATCCTTTTGAACAAATTTGGGGGGGGGACATATTCGATTCTCTTCATCTCTTCTTCTTCATCTTCAGATTTAGACATGTCATTCTTATCTTCATCTTTCAGCTCTTCAATGTTTATCTCCTTTATAGGTTTAGTCACATCATTGAGATTATCTTCAACTTTAACCTAAATTCTCTCTACTATCTTATGAAGTATTTTATCGTAGTAGGCATAAGCTTTGCTCTGAGTGGAATAACCAAGAAATATTCCCTCATCACACCTTGATTCAAAGCTTCCTAAATTTTTCTCCTTCCTTTGAATATAGCATTTTTTGCCAAAGACTCTGAAGTGCTTGATGGATGCAAGATTTCCATACCATAGTTCATATGGAGTCTTGTCATTATTTATTATTAATTGATCTCAAGTCAAGATTTAGATAGTTGTTTGGAATGCATCTCTCCAATAACCATCTAACAAGTCAACTTCTTTCAGCATTGTTGTAGCCATCTCCTTCACTAGCTTGTTCTTTCTTTCAACTACTCTATTTTTTTGAGGATTTCTTGCAGCTGAGTAGTGTCTTTTAATTCCATGCTCTTCATAGTACTCAACAAATTCATTTGAAGTGAATTCTCCTCCTTTGTCAAATCTGAGACACTTGATTTTTATGCTAATTTCATTTTCAACCATAGCCCTAAATATCTTGACTCTTCCAAATGTTTGAGACTTGTCTTTTAAGAAAGTTACCAATTTCATTCTTGCCTAGTCATCTATGAACAACATAAATTAATACACTCCTTTAAATCCTCTTATCTTGGTTGGTCCACAAATATTAGTATGAACTATCTGAAGAGGCTTTGTAGTTGAATACTCTTTGGTTTGAAATGAGACGTTGGTCTATTTGCCAAGCTGACATTCTCTATAGGTTGTGTCTACAAGCTTGATTATTTTGGGCATGTGTCTTATACACTAGTTAGAACTTACTTTGACTAGATTTTCAAAGTTAACATGACCCATCCTTTTGTGTCATAGCTAGCTCTCATCAATCTTTTCGATGAGACAACTTGCATCATTTTCTTGAATTAAATTATATTTGTAACAAACCACTACACCAAAAGCCTGGACTGTTAGTGAATCCACCCACCAAGATCATAACATCCCACCACGCTTTTGAAGCCTAGACTCTGGGCTGGCTTTGTGTACATACATGAGATCCACTACATGTACGAGCCCCGGATAAACACTACAATGCCAGTGTAACCCACCCTCTCTGTGACTTGAACATGGGTGGTTGGTCTGATACCAAATGTAATGAACCGCTACACCAAAAGCCTAGACTGTTAGTGAATCTGCCCACCAGGATCATAACAATATAGGTACTTTAGTCCTTTTTCCTTGAGGAACTATTTTACCATACCTATTTAACTCATAGCTTTTAGCATCAAAGATGACTTTATACCCATTATCACACATCTGAATGACACTCAACAAATTATGTTTTAGTCCTTTGACATAAATAACATCATGAGTAAGCAGCTTACCATCAATGTGTAGGTTTCATTTACCTCTAATTTTGACTACAGTATTATCTCTCGAGCTAACAGTCCCTTCCTTGAATTGACTCAGATTGATGAACTTACTCTTCTCACTAGTCATATGTTTTGAGTAACCACTATCTATAACCCATAGATTTTTCTCTTTAGCATGTAAATCAGTTTGAGCAATCATTCATTGATTCTTATTCTTCCATATCTCCTTTGGCTTCTTAATTATGCTTTTCTCTATTTTGTTATGAATTTGTGAAGCTTTGTTCACTTTGGGAATTTTAAATCTTTTTGCATTGTTAGACTTTGATTTGATAATCTTTGTTCTACAATGCTTTGTTATATGCCCAACATTATTACAATTATAGCATATGACATCTAGATCTAATAAAGAAACAAATGAATTTGTACTTAAAAATCTTATCCTTTTCTTAGGAATAACCTTACAGTTAATTGCTCTATGCCCAAATTGATTACATCTATAACAATAACCATGGAATGATGAAGAATACATGGTTATCATTCTTCTTTAAGGATATACAGGAGTCTCATAAATTCTACCTTCTTTTCATTCCTTGCTATTACATTGATTTTTGTAGCATCAACCTTGGTCTTTATAGAAGCTAAAATATTACTCTTCTTCTTCTCCTTAGGAATGTAAATTTATTCCTTTTTGATTCCCAATTCTACTACTGCCTTGAAGTTTTTGTATAGATTCCTAGCTTTTCTCAACTTGGGACTCTTGCCTTTCTCATATCCAAGACCTGATCTTTCCTTGGAAAGCTTTTGTGAACTGATCATTTCATCTAATATGGTATATCCTCCTTTCATTTTTAGACCTTTTTTAATTTATTATTTGGCCTTTTAAATATTTTATCTTAGGTCCATGATTTCTTCCTTCATCTTCAAACATTCTAAGGACTTTACTTGCAAATTAAATTTGACTGCATCCTCTATCCTCTTTTCCTCTTCTACCTAAGTCTTCAAGTTCACTATTAATTGATCAAATTATTCATTTATTTTATTTGATTTCACAATCTCCTTTTGACTAAGCCTTTTTTGTTTAGAATTTTCTTTCCTAAGCTTGTCAATCTCATTTAGGGCACATATGAGATCTCCTTCCAGATCCACTTCTCCTTCCTCTTATTCATCCCAGTCATCATAATCACCTTGATTTGAATATTTTGAGGTTGATTCTATTTCGATGAACAAATATTCATTTCCCTTTGCTACAAAGGCACTATCATGTTGATCACTTGCGGAGCTACTGTTTTCATCTACTGCGCCACTCTCCTCTTTTGAGTATAATCCTTTTTTATTTTTAAAGAAGATTTTCTTCTTTTTATAAAAGGATTTATCCTTTTGATTCTTTTCAGTTGAATCAGAATCTTCATTATTTTTATGTGGACACTTTGTAGTAAAGTGACCTATCTTACCACAATTAAAGCACTTGAAATGTAACTTTGTATTTTCCTAAGCCTTTCTTCATCTTTCTATTGAAATTGGCTTCTACATCATCAACCTCCTTAGATTTAGAATTAGAAGCTTCCTCTTCTTGTACTTTCTTAGAAACTTTGAAAGTAGTTTCTCTCTTAGATAACTTAACATCTCCCATCCTCATCTCATAAGCAGTGAAATTTCCATGTAACTCATCTACTATGAGTTTATTCAGATCTCTTTCTTCTTTGATAGCAAAAAATTTAGAATCATATTTTGTTGTCATAGATCTTAATGCCTTATTGATAATGACTACTTCATCTATTATTTCTCTGAGCCCACTGATGGCATTTAAAATCTCATCTATTCTAAGAAGGTAATCTGTAATCTTCTCATCCTCATTCATCTTAAGACTTTCAAACTATCCCTTATGAGTTTGGAGATTTTCTTACTTTGGTGTATCATATCTTTCATATATGCTCTTCAATTTATCCCATATGTCTTTTGCACCTTAGCAATACATCACTTTGACAAACACATTATTTGACAATCCACAAATAATAGTATTCTTTGCTTTGGCATTGTTTTCACAAGTCTTTTTCACTACTTGATCATATAGAGGAGTAGCAAGTGGTGTGTATCCATTTACAATAGACATCCAAACATTAAAACCCAATGACATCAAATATGCATCCATTCTTACACACCAAAAAGCATAGTTAGTCCCATTAAATAATGATGACTTGTTTGATGAAGTTTGATCAAGACTAGTCATTCTGTGTTCAAATCCCAAGATTCACCTAAGGTATTTAATCCTTTTTCTAGGAACCCAAATCTATGATACCAATTTTTGAACATGCCTATCCATTGAGAGGCGAGGTGAATCAGTAGATCTCAAAAACTAGTTACTTAAAACTTTCAAAAAGAATATTAAACATATACAAACATAAACACATGAAAGAGAAATAATGCAATCAAAAAATCACAACACACAACACCAAATTTATATGTGGAAACCCAAAGTGAAAAACCACGATGAGAAAGTTTCTATAATCTACTATTCTAATCTAGACTCACAAAGTTTGTCTCACTGACAGAACTGTACTAGTTACATTTTAGGACACCCATCCCATGGAGACACCTATCCCCTATTTTAAGACAACCAACTCTTAAGAAGCACATACTACCTATTATGAGCACTAACCCAATTTAATTTGATAGCACCAACCTATCAAACATTTACAATTTAAATTAATGAATCAGATTTATAAAAGAATCCAAGTCTCTATTCCTTGTAGGTTCTATCTGTAACTGCTCATTTCTCCTTCAACACACTTTTGTGTATCCTTGACTCTTCCTACACCCTTTATTTGTATTAAAATTTATCTTTTTGACACTTAGATATTATTCAATTAGATACTACTCCATATTCAGACAAGTTTCATATTTCTATACCTATAGCTCAAACTCCTCTCATTCCAATTTTTTTTGACTATTTGTCTTCCCTTTTCTTCATCACTTTTGAATATATATAAGAGACTCAAATGAATAACCATTTTTAAAATAGTTTATTATGTTCCTTCAATCAATACTTTAGACTTTTGTAAACAACTCACTTTATTGGGTTCTTAAAAATGCAAGTATTAACATTAAACACTCCATCTCTTGTCAGGTTTTCTAGAAAGCATAATTTAACTAAATACATTGGGTTCTTGAAAATGCTTGACTTAACTTACTTCAACATTATCCTCTATCATCTTTTTTAGCATCTCACTCTCTATGGCATCCTTGAATGCCTTTGCTCTATTGATCTCTTCTAGACTTGCTCGATGTTTATCTTAACACTAACTATTATCAGTCAAGCACATTTCAAGATTTGAAACACTTCACTCTATTAGATATTCACTAAAATAGCTATTTTGAGTCATCTATCTTATTAACATGCATGATTTTTAACCTATTAAACAAGCATGAATGTGACACTTGTCATTTGTGTATTAACTTAGAACTTTACTCTACACTTCTTCTAACCATATCCTTTAACATGTTTCGAAAAATATCCTTCAAGAAGTTCTTTGAATTCACTCAAAAGTGTCCTTCGACAAAAGTGAAAGCATCCTTAAAAAAATTTCACATACCCTTTAGAGATCTTTCAATGGTCCACATACCCTTTGGAGACTTTGTAATGTATCCTTCAAAAAATTTCTTGGGTCACTTGTTCTTTAGAAGAATTTTAAATGTCCTTCGAAAAAGTTGTTGTGGACAATTTGTCTAATGAAATACTTCAAGACAATTTTCTTGATGAAACTCTTTGGGAACTTTGTAAGTAACTTCTTCAGGGCTTTTGTTTGGAACAAGTGCCCTTCATAAACTTTTACAATGGACTACTTACCCTTCAAGTTTTTACAACATACCCTTCAACAATTACTAAACATCCCATCAAAAGTCTTTGAATGGTCCATATACCCTTCATCCTTTCTGAAAACTACCCTTTAGATTCTCTGTAAAGGTATTCATACCCTTCGACATTTTTGAAAATATCCTTTTGGAATTCTTGAATGGTCTAATTATCCTTTGGATTTCTTGAAATGATCCTTTAGCTTTTTTGAATGGTCCACTTGCCCTTCAAACTTTTTTAAAATTACCCTTGAGCTTTTTTGATTGGTCCACTTTCCCTTCAAACTTTTTGAAATGTACCCTTTAGGAATTTTATAAGTGACCACATACCCTTCATACTTTTTGAAACCATCCCTTCGACATTTTGTTCAAAATAATTTTCCTGATGAAGACTTAATAATTTTTCCAAAAAAATTCTCCAAGACCATTTTAGGTTTTCCATATTGCATAACTTATAAGCTTTAAAGAATTAAAGTCATTCCAAAACCTTGATCCACTCGTCTAGATCAATTCAGGTTCTTTAACCTACTTATAAAAATGAAAAAAGTTATGTTGTTCTGTAAACCTGATCTACAAACCAAGACCAAATCAGGTTCTTCAAACTACTTAGCTTATGAATTTGAAAAAAGTAAAGTTGTTATGGAAACCTAATTAACACCACAAGACCAATTCAGGTTTTCAAATGCTAGTTCTTATTACTTATGAAATAAGTAAAAGTAGTGGATGTTCACAAACTTGATTTGCACTGCAAGATCCATTCAATTTTTCAAAGGCTATTTACTTATGAAATAAGTAAAATTAATTGAAGTTTACAAGCCTGATTTACACTGAAAGTGACATTTACAAGACTTAACTTCTACCTTATACAAAATCCTTTGGTCAAAAGCCTTCTGCAAAACCACTAAGCTATTCTCATTAATGAATTCATTTTTGACATCCATGACAACCTATGATACTAAAACACTGAAACTTCTTCACTAGACTTATTGACATCAAAGCATCTAATATTGCCAACACATACAAAAATTTCATAACTAAAAAAAATCCTCCAAACATAACTGAAGCTCCTGAAATAGGCCTCACAAGTTCAAAAATTCAAAAAGTCAGTTTTGGTAGGAAAATCCAAATTTGAAATTTTGAACACCTAGATCTAAACCAACAACTAGAAAAGAAACCTAAAGGTGATATAAGCATCCTAAGATCACTTAGAATACAAATCAAACAAAAATTGACTAATAAAACCAAAGTTTATAATAATTTAATCCTAGGAGTGGTGTTCCTACATCAGATATATAACTTTTAATACTAATGTTTTGGAAAATGACTTGGCAAAATTACATATTCATCATCATACTAGTAGTTGCATAAAAATTAAATAAAAATAATGTAAATACAATTTCAAACAACTCCAAATGAAAAAAAATAATAATATAGCAATGCAAAATAGAAAAAACATTAAATTGTTATATCCAATCAAATTTACTTGCTACTAAACACAAAACAATATAATTTTTCAGACAATTTTGATACTTTTATTCATGATCTAAAAATGTCCAAGTGTCAGTACATAAAAAAAATATGGAACATAAAGTTCTAAACAACCCATAATTTTTATTAGACAATAGCCATATCAGGTATAGAGCAATGCTTTCATAAAAAACATGCCATACTTATGGAAGGCCAACATAGACGAATAATTTATTTTAAATGAATATACCACAACAACATATTGTAGTTCATACAAGAAATAGGAGAATATAAAATTGTGCATGATTTTAAAAAGTAAAAAAAAACATGTGGAAATAAACGTACACCCTATTCAAATGTTACATAACCTAGGAAATGCAATGCTAAATTATCAATAGATGTCTGCACAATAAGCCTTTCACTTAGTGTTTTCATTGTCATTAAATCATTGCTCAAGAGAAGGTATCTTTATAAATAAATATTTTCCTTCATGATTGGGCATTTATTTTAAAACCTGAAATTCTATTGAGGCAAGAACTAGATGAACATGAAAATGTTATGTGCCAATCAATTATAAATTATTACATTGAACAGCTTAAAGTGATTGATCATATCTATTTAGCAAAAATTGTTTCCAGGCACCAAAAGAATGGAAATCCATTTAAGAGAAAAAAATTAATAAATTTTATTAATTATAATAAACACATTGACCTTGAAAATTATTACTGTGAATGACTATTGTTATATGTTTCATTCAAAAATAATGAAACCACTTTGAATCAAATTTTTGTAACATTGAAAGATTGACATAATTTGGGGGAAAAAATGATAATACTAAATGAGAATAAGCTCAAATATGACATCAATTCTATATGGGGATTCATGCATGATACCATTTTCCATGTTGAACTTGACACTCAAAACATAATCGATACAAGATTTTGTCCAATTAAAGAGAAAGCTAAGCTAGAAGAGTATGATCTATAAATGGACTTATCATTTGTAAATTATGTATGGTAAAAATGAAATTATAAACTATTCAAAATTGAATAGAATCTATTTATTACTGATAATTTTGAATACTAGAGACATAGGTAGATGCTAAATAATGAATAAGAAGCAATTTTTAAAGACATTAATTTGAAAAAATGTGTAGATATGAACACACCATTGAATTTATTATTAATAGGTGGTGCAGGAACTAGAAATAATTTTATAGAAAAAATTATATTTCAAATGCTTGTTCACATTTATGCATAATCTATTTACTATGACCCATGCAAGCTAAAAATCCTTATTCTTTCATATATATGCAAAGATACATATAATGCAGGTGGAATAGCATTGCCTTATACATTTTTATTCCCTTTTAACAAGTCAAAGCTTTTTACATTTGGGTAGTGACTGGGTTTATACATTATTCAAACATTTTTATCTCTTACATATAATCATAATTGATGAAATCTCACTTTTTAGAGCATGAATAATGTAGTTATCAATTATGTACTTTGGAAATATTGGCATGATCTTTAATGGATAATTTTTCCAAGATTAACATATACATGATTGCATCATATTTTTATATCTAAAATCAATGAGGAGATAGTCCCATATGTTTCTTCACAAGATAATGTAAAATGTTACCAGCTACATCAAAGTATGCACTAAAAAGATTAAATATTTATGGGTATCATGAATATAAATATACATGTTCACATACATAGAACGATAAAACATATCTTAATCATAAATGTTTAATTTTAGAACCTAATGATCCTTTTTCCCCTATATATTTGACATGAATAATGATATTGATGTGCAAAATGATGGAATGTTCATGCTTCTTTTGGATAAATAAATTGTTATTGATGCAATTGATAAGAAAGAAAATGCATATAATGAAGGATAAGGATACGATAAATCTATATGTCTACCATAAAAAAATTATTTTAAATCCTAAAATGTTAGTTTAGCTCTTTGTTATAAATTATGATATATGATATATATTTGTTAATGGTTTAGATGGTGTCTTTAAATTGTACACTAGATAAGATAACAAAGACATTGTTTGGGTCAAATTTAAAAAAAATAATGTTGGGCATTATCAAAGAATAAAACATATTCATCTATATAAAATTCAAATTGAATTACATTGCACCCTTATTTTTCATGTCTTAAGACCCATGCAAGCATGGTTAAAAAAACATTAACATTATGAAGCCAATTTACAATACATATAGCTTGTGTATCTACAATACATAGGTCCCAAGGTTAAACCATGGAAAGTGTTGCATTCAAACCACTTGGTATAAATATAAATAGATTTTTAGGAATAAATCCCTGATACTACATGTTAGATCAATGAGTTATATCCTATAGTGCAAGTAAATAATGCCAAAAATAATCTACACAAAATAAAGACAAGAAAGAGGATACATTACATAGAGATTACATGGAAACCTTGCAATGTATAAAGAAAAACCATGGAAAAGTTGGAATCTCCAAAATTCATTATATTATATCATCAAACTCTCTTCTACAATAGCTCCTCTAGCAAATGCATCAGTGATAACATAAAATCACTCAATGCTTCCTATTGGAGCCCAAATCTACACCAAGTAATCTATGCTCTCTTTAGTGTCAAAAGATTTGGGAGGTTAAAAAACCTGTTATGTTTCAATATCTTTATTTGGGGTATTTTATCAATTTGACAAGTTCCATGATGGTCTATATGAGTGCCCAAGATTGAACTAGAGAAATTTGGCACTTGTTAGTGAAAATGCCTAAGTCTAGCCTATTGAATATCAATGTTTTAGTCATTTAGTCCAAGTTTTGTCTCCATGTTTTCCTTTGGAAGGTAAAGTTCATGTTCATAACTTTTTAAGTCCTTTGTCATGTCTTTTCTTAGTAAAGGTGTTTTTCCCTTAGAGTTTTTGGGCCCTTTTCATAAATAGAATGCCTAATGGAAATAAATCTTTAGGATTTTTATCCTGAAAAAAAATTCCAAAGACTTATTTTCATTGAACATTTGACCACTACAAAAGTTTTGAAAGAATTTTATAGCTTATCTTTTCAAGTCATTTATTTTGGAAATTTTATCTACAGTAAAAAGTGCAAAGGGCACTTACCCTTTGGGCATTTTTCCTACATAAAAAGATCGAAGGAATTGTTGGGTTATTTTACCCTTCTAAAATATCTAAAGGATCATTTCCTTCAGGCATTTTACCTTTCCAAAATTCCCAAAGAGTAATTTCAAAAGGCAAAGAACACTTACACAATTCTCACAGGACATTTTCTAAATATTGAGGACACTTTCAGTAGTTCTGAAGGAATTGTAAGGCCATTTATTTGAGCCAAAGTTTTTATAGTTGGAAGATTAAATGTGAGAAGATAGAAAGGTATCTAAGACTCTTTTCATAGATTAATGTGTTACCTTGTGATTGAAGAAGAAAAGTTCTAGGGCCCTGAATGAAATTTTCATGTTGCACCTTCAACATGTTTTTGTGATTGAGGTGAGGAATTACTTGATGAGCCAAATGAAAGACATATGGCTACTTAGGGAACTACTAAGATTATTTTTTGGGGTTATATGGATCTCACACCTTTCCTTATATCAAGAAGGATGGTGTAAAGGAAAAACTTGTCTACGATTCTGACCTTACATATAAGTTGGACATGTGATGGGTCCTCAGGGTTTTATAAGTTTTGAGCCCTTTTTGAATATTATCCCACTTACCTTTTGGTGGGAAGGGTGCACAAAGTCTTTAGGGCCTAAAAGCCTTAATTTGTGAAGAAAATTAATGACATGTGGTAGATCCTTAGTGCTTTTCAAGCTATAGGCCCTTTTTTAAGATTGCCTCACTTACCTTTTGGTGGGAAAGGTTCTAAAAACTCATGATAGCATGAAAATCACAAGAATGATAAAGTTTGATTATATGGATCCATGTGTTTCAAGTAGGATTTCCAAGCATAAAAAAATATTTGAACCTTCTCTCTTTTTTTTCAAAAGAAGCTTAAGTGACTTAAAGAGGGTAGTTGTCAATTAGTTGTTATTCTTCAAAGCATTAATGACAACCCTAATTTTAAAATAAAAAGGATTATAACTAAGTTTTTTGCCTTCATTCACATTTACCTTTTACATTTAGAGCTTCTACTTTCATTTTCAAGACATTTTTATGCCTTAGCTACATGCAGTGTGAAAGAGGGATTACGGTGCATTCTTCATGGATTTTCAGCTTCAATTATGTGTAGCCCTCTAGATTATCAATAAGTGGTCTTCTATCTCCTTGTATTATGTTATTTGAGGATATTTGAGGGTATTTCAAGGGCAATCATAGTGAATAATTTATTTGAGTCAAATTATTGCATTAGAGAGCTAGGAAACAATGGTGTCTACTTCAACATCTATCAAGATCAACATCATTTCTATTTTGGATGAGATTAAATATACAAATGTTCAGGAATTAGACTTTACATCCTTGTTAAATGCATTTTAGTAGCTAAACCCTCTTCCAGTAGTTTCTAACTTTGGCATGAGTTAGATCACCTCTATGATAACATTACCCTTGGATGCCCCATACCCAGAGTTAGTGATCACATATACTTAAGTATACCAACCAAACACTAGTATTGTCATCAATGGAAGGTAATAAGTTATCTTTTATTTCACTCCTTTGGCCCTCAACACCATGCTTTGGATTCTTCCTAAGCCTAAAAGTATCACACTTTATCTAGAAGAAGATGAAGAGTATGTAGCTAAGAATGAAAAAACCATATGGGATATTGTCAACTCATGCTAGCTGGTCAAGAAAAGGCAAAAGGTCTCAAGAATGTCTAAGAGTTTGAAACTAGTAAAATTCAAGGAATTTCCCCAGTATGTGATTGCCATGGTAACAAGAGTTTATGGAATGCCCACCATAGAGAAATTTGAACCTTGGATGTTCATAATCTTGATTTGTGTGTTGGATCAATAGAAGAAGTTGGATTGGGCTACCATTCTAAGTGATAATATGCACAGACAAATGATGTAGTTTAAGGTAATAATTAATTCAAATGAGGTGTTCACATGTACATTTTATATGTCTTCTAACCTGATATACAACTTAGTGCATTATAAAATGTTCTAGGGGTTCAACAAGAATCCTAATGGAATGATAATATATGAGTTTTATCTTGAAATAACTCTAGATGGATTCAAGAAGAATTTATGTAGAGTTTACAATTATTTATTTAATATTATGATGAGTGTCTTCTTTCCTCTAAGGAACCTCAATACAATTTTTAAGGCATCCAAAGACACAATTGATATGTATGGTGCCTCATATATTCAATTCAAAACTTATATCAGAATAAGTGGCTACTCGGGGTCTCCACATAAATTATCAAGATACATGGATGATAAGTTAGTAGTAATGGATCTAAGCTAACAAATGGTGCCCCTACATGAGATGATAGTAGTGAAAAAGATAAACAATCCCTTTAAGTTTCTAGTTGAGATTTGACATCATTCATGTCCCTATATTAACAAATCAAAGGGATTGGAATAAGAGATGAGCTAGTATGTGATTGACAAGATGTTACCTAGGACAAACTATGATATTATAAGGTTGGTAAACATAGTGACTAATGTGATTTTTCATCAATCATATTATGAAAATATTTGGTTTGATTGAACCACCAAGGAGGACATCATAAAGTTAGATTATATGAGGCTAACATTACAAGAATTGGCTATAATATTACTCCCATCCCAAGGGACATGGACGATGATAAAATGACATTGTCTAAAATGTATAGTTAGTCCAATATTTAAGCTCAATCCATATCATAAGTAGACTTCACTACTAAGGATAATGATTCCATTCCATGGAGATCCTTTGCAATCATGATAAGAACCTTCAGGTGGTTAAAGGAATATGGGGTTGATTTTGGTGCTTACAATACCCCTATCCTTTGAGAAATTAGACAAGTTTAGGAGTTAAATTATTTTCTCCCAGATTATAGTGGTGATCCTTTAGTTCCACCACTAGTAATGAAAGGCAAGGGGAATAACAAGGTTGGTGATGTTGACGTCACCAAGCTAATTGATGTGGAGTCCATATCCACATCACTATCTAAGGTAGGATTGCCCTTTTCAAAGTTAACAAACCTAGCTAATAATTAGGATAAGATTACTACTGGGGAGATTACATTATCCAATGCCACACCAATATCCATTGAATCAGGAGTCCCAATGACACTAGCCATCCCAATGGTCAATCTAGCTACATTTCCACCTACTCTACCACCATAATAGCTGATTGTTATCCTTCCCTCAAATATTTATTCAAGGAAGAGAGGATGTGAATAATAAGGAGAGTAACCCAAGTAGAATAGATTCAAAATTTATATGCAACCTCCAAGTGGGTTTACTATGAAAAGGAAGGAGGTTGTATTCAAAGACCTGCCTTCTAAATAACTCCCTATGAAAAGGAAGGAGGATCAATCCTCATATGCTCAAAGATTGAGAGATATGAGTGATCAAGAAGACTTAGATGAAGATAGGCCCATTACAGACGTGATGAAGAAGCAATGAGCATTTAGTCTTCCATCAGTAAGAACTAGGTAAAGAACTCTAAGGGAAAGGTCCTAGACCCCAGTAAAGGTCTTAATTGTTGGTTTATTTATAGAAGAGGGTCCCTCAAAAGTACAAAGTAGAGATAATGAGGAGGAAATTTTTACTTGATCTTATTTATTTCAAATATTTTATGTAGGTTGGGGTTGAAGTAGCTACTTAAGTTCAAGCCCCTGAACAAAATGAAACGGTATCATTAGATACAAAGACATTTGTTGAAAATGTCATCACCCAACCACCAAGGTGATCAAGGTGAAGTGTAAGAAATGAATAAATATAATGAGAGAACTAACATTTAGCCAAAGTAGGATACTCAAGTCACCACTGATCTTTAGGTGCTAGTTAAGCAAAAAGGAATACAAGAAGTTCTAGAGGTATCATAAGTTGTCCCTTCCCTTTCATAGGTGTCAAATTTAACACCAGAGGAGAAGGCAAATATAGAGGAGAGTAATAGGGAAATCTTGAAAATGGGTACCCCCACCCATATAAAGGTTTATAATGAATTAGATCAATCAAATAAATATGTTGAGGAGGTCATTTTAGTAAATTTTTCTTTAATTGAAGTACCTCAAGGTCTCCTTCCTTGCATCGAGGTCCATGATACAATCAATAATAAAGGTCCTGAGTCCATGATTGGTGAAGATTTGTCAAAAGGAAATAAGGAGGTCACCATAGCCGCATCCATATTAGAGGCCCAAGTAAATAAATAAGGTAAAGTGGGTGTGTAACCTTCCAATCAGTCAACAAAACAAGGGAGCTACATTGAAACATTACTCAAGGAGTCTCACTAGTTTAGGCCAGATTTTGATGTTTTACAGTAGATAGAGCCAAAACTAGAAGGGAAACTTGGATCAAATAAAGGTGGAGAGGAGTTAGAAAGTGATGAAGAGATTGAGTAGTTTGTGTTGAGTTCATAACCCATTCTTATGGTGCTTCTTACATCAGGTACTCCAATGACACCACCTTACACTATCTCAAGGCCTACATTAATATCCACTACATCAATGGAATTTTAGACCAGACCCCTTCTCTGGGTCAAAGAACATGTTAAGGAAAAGAAAGACATCATGAACAAGATTAGGAAGATTTATGTAGTGAAGATCACTCTACCATACAAGGCCAAACCCCCTAAGAATACTAAGACACATTCCAAAACCACATTCACTAATACAAGAGAAAGAAATGTCAAGATATCCATTCCCCCATAAGATGCTTTGAAGAAATATGCTCCCCTTGAGATTTACACTATTTATAGCTAAAATCTAGGGGAGCCATCAAGGAATGAGCTGAATCATAACTCACAAGTTTTGGTGAACATGGTAGCTCACTGAATGGATAAAGATAAAGCCACCATGGAGGATTTAAAGGCATAGAATTAGGCTATGATCTAGTACTTGTAAAAGATACTAAGTGAGCCCAATGCAGTAACTCTAACTAATAGTACTACTCCAAAGTGTCCTCTCTTCTCAATCGAATCATTTTATTTTGGTATAATTGATGACTTAAAGTCTAGAAGAAGAGCGATAGAAAAATTGAAAGAAGATTTATGCACCAGGGCTGATGAAATAATCCACTCAACATTGAAATGCTTGGATAATATAGTGGATAATAGAAGGAATTATGACACCCAAATTCTTATTTATGAGGCAAATATTAAGAAATGGAAAGAGGCTCAGTAGAAAATGGATGAGATCTATAATATGGGCACACATAATTTAATAGCTAAGAAGATCATTACTCCAAATAATCAGATGAGGCCTAGAGAGTGTCAAATGGAAATTAAACATAAATTGACAATGCTCAAAGATGACATCTTTGATTTTAAAGGAGGAGAAATACCTAAAGACTATAATAAAATAGATAGATGATGAACTAAGAAAGATGGTAAGCCTTGATGGTGCAAGTTCTTTGGAGAAAGAGGCAATATACACTACTCTGGAAAACCTCATTGATGCACCACAAGAGTCCTTTGATGTTGATAAAATAAAGTAATTGGTTCACTTGAGAAATCTTGTGACCAACTTAAGGGACTCATTGGATGAAAGCAAATCATGTTTCAAAATATTACCACTAGGCTTGAGGAGTATCAAGTAAAATTCTTATATCAAGCAAGCCTAGACTAAGGGAATATCCCCCTTATGATAGAAGGATATACCAGGTATAAAATCAAGTGGCAAATGATTATGTCATCCATATCGACTTAGGAGCATAATCAGATATTTTGGTTTTTTTGAGCTCACACCACTTCCTTCCTCTTTTCCCTCCTTTGTTCTTTTTCTTATTTCCCAATACGAAACCATTGCACTCAGCCTGTTAGTGGCACATCCCTTTTAGTTAGTTTTTTATATAATCATGAGGATAGGAAAGGGATGTTTTTTGTCTGATGTGCAAGAGGATAAAGGTTTTGTTTTGTCAATTGTGAGATCTTCCTCCACATGGATAACTAAAAAATATTATACTGAGGTGGAGGATCAATATTACCATCATCATCGAATCAAAAGAATATCCAAGGAGTCAAGTTTTTTATAAGGTTTAATAGACTCTAGGATCATGAAGGAATCTTTTAGCTAGAGCATATTTAGGAATATACTAGGCTTAGCTCAATTATATAAGTAAAGGGGGTATGTCCCTTTACAAAGGTTGATTAAATTTTTAGAGTCAAGAGATATAGCATTGAAGAGTTCTCTTTGTGTAATATTTTTGGTGATAAATTGATTTTTGAAATAGAATTATTGGCAAGCTTTGATAGCATTATAAATGTCTCCCTTGTCATAGAACTTTCTTTCATAGTGTTAGTATGTTATGTTGCTTGGAACATATTGTATTCAGTGTACATTCAATTGATAAATGAAATCTATTCATGGTATCCATTCTCTTCCTATTGCTAAAGTATAATACTCTATTTTACATGCTTGGTAGATTAGTTATCTGGTATATTCATCTTTATGGCAATCATTTAGAGATTACATCTAAGCTATAAAATCCTTTATACTCTGATATTTAGGAATAGAGTATTGATAGCCTTTTTAAGGGTAGTTTTGGTATCATGAATTCAATTGGAAGGGATTCTTGAAGGATATCATTTGTACATGATTTTAATTTCATTTTTTTTAGATCTATAATGCATTTTTTAGTAAAGATGATATAGTAGGTTGTTGAACTTCTTTGTGCTCATTCGCTAACCCTCCACTTTCTTTTTTATTAATTGATAAATCTTGTCTTACCCTATCTTACCCTACATATAGCACACTCTTTATATATCTAAAGTGTTGTTTTCCCACAGATGCATAAACGTTATTTATTTAACATGTATCTACATTTTGTGCTTTGAAGCTCAGCAGTGCAATCTCTTATGTTGCCCCTCTTTTATTGAACATTCTTTAAAATGAAGGTTGAAATCATATTAATATCTCTCTTTAGTATCTTTTTTCTAACTTACAACATTTTCTCATTTGTTGTGACAACCCTTCCTTGGTGGAGTGATCAAGTTTGGTTGTGTTCTAGTCATAGTTGTGTTCCCTTGTGCTAATAATCCCCATAGATATTGAATTATAGAATCTCTCCATATGAGCGAGCTACCCCATAGGTCCTCTCACCTTAGTTCAGGTAGAGCCAAAAGTAGCAGGGATTTAACCATACCCTTTGTAGGTGCCTCCCAATCATTTTCTCCACTTGGTCCATTTATGATGTTTAAACCCCTTCCTAACTACAATGACATTCTAGTGGTTTTTCCATCTTTGCTTATCATCTTTGTCAAGTGTTTAAGGCTGAGTAAAAGAGGTGTATAACTAGGAACCAACATCTTTTTGGAACCATTACTGGGGATAATTCTTGTCACCTATTTTGGCATATATTTTTACAAATGTTTATGAGTGTATCACCTTGTTATATTTTATTACTATATTGATCTCACTATCTTTCATTCATCAATAACCCAGTAGTTTTTTGGCATCGTGAATCCACTAAGATGTTAACCCCTTTGTTATAAAAAGTTTTACAATGTTCTTGGAATCATATCCAGTATTTGAAAGTCTTTCATTTTATTAGTTATTGTTCATAGTTCTATTTATTTTGGTCTAAAAGTTTTAGCTTTTAGTGGTAACTCCATTACATCAAAAGTTTAAAGATTAGTGCCTATTGTATGTACTCTTCTCTATCTTAAAGAGCTTTATTTATATCTACAAATCTAGAGGGTACTAGGTCTTCTTTTCAAAAAGATCCATCTAAAGATCTTATTCATGAGTTAAAAGGTCCATCAAAAAGGAAACAAGTGTGGAAGCCTATTGTAGGCCCAAGCTCAAGCAATCAAGTAAAACTTGAATAGTTTTTTACCCATTATATTTACCCCCTTTTCTAAAATATCCCTTTGGTTGAAGGATATTAGAGTGCTTTAGATACATCTAAACTCCATGTAAGTCAAGCTCCTTCTCCCTAAAAAAGTCTTTCTCCTCCTACAATGCCATTAGGACATTATTAAATTTCTCATCCTTCATGTCCTCCTCATAGTATTCACTCACAGTTGTCCCATAGTTCATATTCATCTTTAGATTTAGAGATGGGATACCCTAATATGAGGAGAAGAACGTTTAATGCAAGAAGTGATAATGAAGAAGAAGATCAAGGTCAGGGTAATAGAGGTAGACCATTTGTGATCCCAATGTTTAGACCTATTTACTTTGATGGTATGCCAAGTTTTCCTAACTAATATCTCATTAAAGTTAGAAATATATTACCTAAATTGCAAGGAAACAAAGTCATGTCTAGGGAACAACATTTGAAAGCTTTCTTAAATGTTATTGAAGACTATGAAATTGATTTAGAAGATGTGTGCATAAAGCTCTATATGAATACACTAGAATAAGAGGCTTAGGAGTGGTTTAAATCCCTCCTTGATGGATCCATAGACACATGGTAAACAATGATTGATGCATTTAAGATGCAATATGGTGATAACATTGATCCTAAATTGTTGATTGCCAAATTTGAAAGCCTCAATAAAAATACTAATGAATGCATTAAGGATTTTAATTCTAGATTTAGTAAGGTATTAACAAGGCTATTAGAGGACATAAGACCCTGTGGTGTTATTTATTTGATAATATATTATGATGCATTTTAAAATCAAGTAGCCTATCATCTTAGAGACAAAGGTCCCACAAATATAAGGATGGTTTTAAATTTGGCTATCCAAATAGAGAATAATATCAAAGTTATGGGTAAGCCTTTAAACAAAAGGGCTGATGTCAAAATGGTGAATATTGAAAAGCCTCAAGCCTCCCATAAGAGTTTATATCTAGAGGAAATTGTGAAGACCTTGGCTACTAATATGAAATAAATTTCTTACAAGTTGGCCAGAGAAGAAAAGGGGTTGTCTCAGGGTTTTTCTAACCATGATGATAGGAGGGATCATAAGAGAGAAGAAAGGAATCATCCTAGGGACCAGGATCAAGGTAGGCAAGATTTACAAGGTACGAATAATGATGAGGGAAAGGGGATTTAAAAGGGATAGAAATCATGGGAGAAACCAAAATTAAAGTAGTGGAAGGGAAGTACTCGATTCTGCAACTATGATAGTGATTGGTATGACAAGTGCTTCCTTCCTCATCTTCCATGTAGTACAACTAATAGTGATGGTCAAGGTGTAGAAGGCATTGAGTTTGCATCTGATGAAGATGCCATCTATATTTCTAAATTCTAGGAGATGGAAAGTTGCACCTTCTAAGAGGAAGTTGTGAGTGCTTCAAATGTCCCTAATTGTGAAGATAATTTAGCTTACGAATGTTTTAATTTCTAAGATAGTGAACTAGATGTGATGGTTGATTCTCCATTTATAGAGATGATGAACACTAATACTAATAAAAAATTTAAGAGATCATGTGAAAAGGTAAGTATCCCAACCCCAGACTTCATTTGTGAGATAAATATGATGCATGAATATGAATTGCCTATTCATGATTTTGAGTTTTTGAGATAAATGAATGAAGATAAATATGGGGATTCACCTCCATTAATTAGGACTGACAATTGGTGATCCACATAGAGATTTCCTAAGAAAAGTAGTATAATTTGATAATTAAAGATCAAAATACTCCTCCAAAAGATAAAGATGTTGCTGCCCTTAAAGTAGAGACTAAAGAGAAAGACACTAAAGGGAATAGAGAGGTCCAAAATTACACCAAGCCTAGTTTTGTACCTTACAATGTTTAGCTAAAAGGTACCCAGGCCAAGAATACAACCCCCTTATTGTCTAGTATTCCTAAGAAGGTTGAACCCAAGAAGCCTTCCTTGAAAAATGAAGTTAAAAATACTAGTTCTCCTACTTCTCTCCCCCTAACTCTTGAGGGGCGTATCCCAAATTAAAGTGTCACTAGTCTACCTAATAACACTCCTTTGCATAAATATAGTATTTATGACATAGTCCATCTATTGATTCAACTGAAGGTCATGGTCACTTTTGTGGATTTGCTCAAAATTCTAAAGCATAGGAGAAGAGATTTTGAATATTTAGGATTCATCAAGAAAGTTATTGCTAATGAGATTTTTAATGCTAAGCCTTCTCCCACTTTTCCTATGTAAAGTGAGAACACCTCAAAATCCCATAAAAATTAGTTGGAGGTTTATTTAGGAACAATATTGGTAGAAAGTTAGATGGATGTTGACCCATTATATATCACCCTACTAATTAATGGTTAAAGTATCCATAACTGCATGTTTGAATCTGGTGCATCTTATAACATTATGCCACTAGTTATGTTAAATGAACTCTATATAATAATAACTACAACATATAGATGATGCCTCACCATGGATTATAGAGAAGTACCTATTATTAACATGGTTAAAGGACTAGTGGTGCAACTTGCATAATACCCTAGTAAATTCTTGAGTATGGATGTTATTGTTGTAGATTATCCACCAAAATAGGGTATGTTTCTATTTAGAAAATGTGTTTCTAGTATTGGGGATAGTGTTTAAATGGATCTATCCTATGCCACTATACCTTTGGATTGGAAGATGGTTCACTTGAATTAGGAACCATAAATTCTTCATGTCATGGAAGATCATAAATATTAGTTGAATGAAGTGTTATATGTGGATACAAACATCAAAATTTTTTTGGGGAGTGTTGAGTATGAATAATGACCTCTTGATTTTGGTGTTATAAATGAAGACTCCATCTAGGCTATGCATTTTTATGGAGCATATTTGAATCTTGGGAATAGAGTAGGGGTGTTATTCTATGCCCCAATGGCCAAGCTTACAGATACTCCTTTCAATTATCCTTTCAGTGCATGAATAATATTACATACTATGAAGCACTTTTGATTGGCCTATAGATCACCCACGAGTATGGACTCACCAAGTTACTAGTCAAGGGTGATTCAAAATTTGTGGTGAAATAGGTCTGCATTGTTTACACCATGAAATAGAAGAGACTGAAGTAGTACCAAAATGTTATATGGGAATGCTTGGAATTGTTTGATGTTTTCAACATCGAATATCATGCCCATGATTTTAATTAGGAGGCAGATATGCTTGCAAAGAGGGATATAGATTTTAAAGTTGAAAATAGAAATCCCTCATGTGAATATGAAGTGGAGGTGCTAATAAGGCCTTCTATCTTGAACAACATTGATTATTGATAAATATTTGATGATGATTATCAAATAAAAAGGTTTTTATGTTGTATAGATGAGTTCGATGGAGCCATTACAGATCTAGACTCCATGATATAAGTATGTGATGGAAAAGAAACCTTATTTGGAAAAGAAATTATCCAATTGAAAACTAGTACTATCCCTAGAGGATTGGTTAGTCTTGAAGCATCATTTGATGGAGCTAACAAAATCATATCTATAAATATTTATATATCAAAGGATATAACTAAGATTAACATTAAGACTAAGGAAAATCCAAAGAAAATATGGCTCAACACTCACTTGAGAAAGAAAGAGAAGGAAGCATTTATCAATCTTCTAATTAAGTACAATGACTATTTATTATGGTCATATTTAGAGCTAAAGGCCTATAGGGAAGATTTGTTCCAGCATATTATCCCCCTCTAGCTTGGTACAAAACTATTCCACCAAAAATAGGGACCCATTAATCCCATCTTGGCCACCAAGATGTAGGAGGAATTGAAGAAATTAAGAGATTGTGGTGTCATTCAACCCATCAAGTGTTCATCATGGGTGGCCAATCTAGTCCTTGTAAGGAATAAAAATGGATACATCTAGCTTTGTGTTGATTTCTAGAGTTTAGATAAGGCTTCACTAAAGGATAATTATCCCTTGCCTAATATGGACAACATGCTTCAACATGTTACTAGTTTTGAGCTATTGTCAACTCTAGATGGCTTTTTTGGTTACAACTAAGTAGTAGTTAAGGAGTTTGAAAGGTCTAAGATGGGGCACCTATGAGTATGTATGAATGCCTTTTGGCTTAATGAATGTATGTACCACTTTTTGTAAAGCAATGGATGTAGCCTTCATCAGATTAATCAACTAGCTCATTTTAATGTATCAAGATGGTGTTTTAATATACTCTGAGAAAAGGGATGACCATTTAGGGCACTTGTAATAGATGGTTATCAGATGCATGGAGTTTGAAATTTCCCTCAATCCTAGGAAGTGCCACTTTAGAGTAAAAAAGGTAAAGCTACTTGGACACATAGTGTCTAAGAAATGTGTGATGATAGACCATAAAAGGATAGAAGCCATTGACAAGATACCCATCCCATAGACCAAGAAAGGTACTCAATCCTTCTTTAGCCAAATTAATTTTGTTAGAAGGTTTATTTCCCATTTTAAAGAGATTGCTCTGCCCATTACTTAAATGTTAAAAAAGGATGAAACTATAAAAATGGAAAAAAAGTCTACCAAATCATTTTAGGACATCAAGGTAGCTTTGAAAACTACCCCAGTGCTTGCTAGTCCTGATTATAGAAAATATTTCCAAATCTTTTTGTTTGCATCAGAACATACTGTTGCTATAGTACTACTACAAAAGAATGATGAAGGTCATGAGCATCCAATTTCATTTTTTAGCAAGATGTTGTAGGGATCTAAGCTAAAATATACCATAATAAAAAAACAAGCCTTTGCTCTCTTAAAGGCTATCAAATAGTTTAGATCTTATACTCTGAGTTTAAGGATTGTGGCCTATGTTCATCAAACTATGGTAAAGGACATATTAACATAGAATGAAACTACTAAAAAAATATGTTAATGGGTCAATAAAATTCAATAATATGATCTAGAGATACAAACTACTAATTTGGTAAGAGGCATGGGTCTCACTGAGCTAATGACCGAAGCCACTTTATAGGATGTAGAGGTGAATAATGTATAAGGGGTTGTTGATATCCCTACATCCAAGTGCAACCAATATCTATGATACAAAGATATATTCCATTACTTGAAGACTCTAAATTATCCTCCACACTTAAATAGAAATCAAAAGAGGACCTTGAAGTTAGTATCCCAGAAGTATCTTATATTTCAAGATGATCTGGCTTGGAGGAACCTAGATGGTATTCTCTTTAGGTGCTTAGTGTAACATGAGATTTCCAAATTAGTTATATAATTCCATAGTGGTGTGTGTGATGGTCACTTTGCTCCCAAAGTCACTACAAACATGATATTGAGGGCTGGTTATTTGTGGCCCACTTTATTCAAAGATGTTGTTGATATGGTAACGAGATGTGTAAAATGCCAATGATTTGCTCAGAGAATAAAAGCATCTAGATCACTTCCCCTGTAGTCAATTTCTATTGAGGGACCTTTCAGGTAGTGGGGAATGGACTTTATGGGTGAAATATCAAATGCTTCAAGTGCTGGTCATAAGTGGATCTTATTGGCTATTGATTACTTCACAAAATGGGTTGAAGCAATTTTTGTCATCAAATTGTGTACCTTAGGACACAATGAAACCCCTACAATTTAATGCAACATTGAATCATCTCTCAAGTTGTGGGAACTTGTAAGAGAGATGAATCTATAGGATTAAAAGGGCTAGCTCCCTAGATATGACTTGATGTGATTATGTTACTAAATCTCCCTATTATGGTTGAAAAGGGAGAGAAAGATACAAAAATTAAACCTAAACAAGGAGGTGATAAAATAAGAGTTTTTTCAATTCATACACTTGAGATTTACATAATGAACTAAGGCAACCAAACTAGCCTCAACACCATTAATGGAGCTCCCTAGCATTAGTGTTTCTCATGAAGGAAAATAACAACTCAACAAATGAAGGAAAGTGAATGAAAGGTTAGATATGACACTACCAAACTCATACATACTTCAAAAGTCTATTATAGTAGCATACACTTCATTAAACTTGTTAGGAGAAAAGTCATTTGCAGCAACACATTCAAGGATTACATGAAAAAAGATGAACTCAATCTATACTTGAATTTCAAGATGGATCATTTCAAAACATAGTGTAAATGGACTTAGAGTATAACCAGCTTGATCATCATTAGCTTAAGTAAAACTCAAGGTACAATTTTGGTAGGGCTTTTGCCATGCCAATAGTTGGAATCACTTTACAAAGCAAAAATGGCTTGCATTTATAGAATGTGAGAAGAGAGAGAGAGAGAGAGAGAGAGAGAGAGAGAGAGAGAGAGAGAGAGAGAGAGAGAGAGAGAGAGAGAGAGAGAGAGAGAGAGAGAGAGAGAGAGAGAGAGAGAGAGAGAGAGAGAGAGAGAGAGGTCCAAAGGACACAAGGACAAGTGTCAAAGTTCTCCCATTAGTTACAAATCATGAGAATGAGGTGTAAGAGAGGTGAATAAACTGATGTGGATATGTGTCCATCTCAAACCAAGCAACTCCCTCACATGTGGCATAGGAACTCTTCCACTTTCCCTTGAAAAATGCCTTCATCATTGGCCCCTCTTGAGCACTCCAAGGAAGATGAGGGACAAGTGTATCATGTATTATGAGGAGAGGGAGTTACAAATATGATTTCATCTATATTGAGAGTTTCCTTCATCATGAAATTCTCTTACATAAGCTCATCATTACCTTACAACCATGATCACCCTCCATTAGTATTGTTTTGATAATTGGAACTAGAAATATTTTCGTATTTCTCAAATGATCCTTAAAAGAGGTGTTATGAAAGATATATAGGCACCTAATATGCTCAGCTCCATCCAAAACACCTTAAAAGACCTTCAAATTTGAGTTGTCACTCTTCCCACTATGCGATCATTCTTCTCATTCTGGACTGGCTAAAATGAGAAGCTTAATAAAGACACTTAGGAAAATTTATGATTTTTTTAAAGGACTTGAGGAGTTGATTTAGGTCTCAATATTTATATCAAAGTTATTTTCATCACTTAATTCCTTCAATAACCTATAAGAAACACAAATTCTATGCTAAAAGCTACCCTTGTACCCTATCCATATAGAATCCATACAATAAAATCACATTGTCAAAAACCTAATAATGTCTTATAATTTTTTTATTTTATAACTCTAGCCTCTTTCCTTCATCTTGGTTCCTTACCAACTCAATTTCTCCAAATAGGCCATTATAGGCTTCTTAGGAGGGTTTGAAGCTTTCTAACCCTCTTAAGCATGGTTCATGAAGTTGTGATGTTGAAAATAAAAAATAACATAAAAAATTAATCATATGAGAGCCTCTACAACTTATCCAACCACCTATAAAACCCACACATGACCTCAGCAAATTTTTGAGTATGAGAAGATGGCTTCCTAGGCTCAAAGTTACATTTTTGGAGGTTTAGAAGTCAAATTACCCCTCCTAGGTCAGTTTTGAGTGATCATATGCATCCTAACTCTTAAAACACCTCCAATACATTATAAATATGCATATAAAAGTTGTATTAAGTCTCCAATTATGTTACTTATCCAAGTGGCTATACCAACCAAGCAATTGGCTCTTAAGAAGAACACTAGGCTTAGAGGCCTAAAGTGAAGAAACCTAAGTTTTTACCTTGTAAGGGATAGTGTACACCTTCATGAAAATGTATGAGGTTGTAATAATCTCTTTAAAACTTCATTATTATTTTAAAATTACCTATTCACCTCCTTATCTCACCTTAGATCTATGTCATCCAATCCACTAGCTAAAAGAAATAGGTATATCTATAACTGAGTGTGTATTTCTTCTCTATGAGCATATTCACCCATAATGTAGGATTATTTGCATTATAGAAATAATTAATCTACATATAAAACACTAAAAAGTGTCTTTCATTCCTCTTATATCACCTCTATACACTAGTTCATTCCTCACTAAGCCAATCTCCATTATCCTCCATTGCTCTTGTGAGATTCTTGTAGGTGTATATCTCCTTGATTCTACCTATTGATGAGTATCCTAAGGTGAATAAGTTTGTAAATATATCCTATATAATATAAAGTTAATAATTTATCCAAAATTATGATCTTATGGCTATTTATGGTAGCACATATCACTCTTTTCTTCCAAAACACACATGGTCTATTGAAACACTAACACAGACCTGTAGCTAGGCATATGACTTGGTGTGATTTTGAACCACTTGAGGGTATATTTATCCATGATAAAATGTGAAAAACTTGGGATAATATCAAAAATACTTCTCAATTCATTAATTATTCTCCAAACCTCACTATATATTTCAACCATCTAGTTGGTTGTAGCATGCTTGTGAACCAATCCATACAACTCTATTTTAATGCCTTGACTATAGGTTATTTGAGCTAAGTTTTAAGATTTAAGAATAAAATACACACCATTTTTATGTTCAAAAGATCATGTGAGTGATACTTCATAATATTTTCAAAGATAATCTCCACCCTTTTCACTAATGCACCTCACATTCCTAAGACTAGGTCACTACTTGTTGGACTGAGACACTTCTTAGGACCCTTCCTGTAGGTCATGGTCTAAGTTTGGATTGATGTTTCTAAGGAAATTATTCATTTTTTAATTAGTCACAATAATCACCTTATTAATTATTTTTATACATATAATATTTCAAACCATATCATTTCATGGTTAGGTCTCCAACTAATATACCTCTTCCTGACTATGACAGTCACCATTCTACCCCTATTCTGAGGTGTTTTGGCCATTTTAAGCTTTGTTGATGACATGTTTAAGTTAATATAGAGTCCCTTGAGGTCCCATTTTATTAATTTCACCTTATATCCACATTTAAGTATCCAATATTATTTCATACTCCAAACTTCTACCTCACTGTCCATATGCCCTTAAGATTGTGTTTTATGGATTTTAGGGCCTGTAGGTTAGTTTGGGTCACCTGGGTCATGTAATTGGAAATAATTATCTCAAATTAGGACTAGTACCATAAAAAAATCCAAATTCACCTCAAAATTTAAAATTTGATCATTATATGCCCAATTGAGGTGAACCTTTGCTAACCCTGTTGTAGATGAGTGTTCCCAAGTTTGTACAGACATATGGTTTGCATTAGGGGACTCAAACATCAAATTCACCTTTAATTTTTTCATCACTAGATTATTAATGATATTTAGACCCTTTTGGATGGTTTTAAATTTATTTCATAGTTGAGGATCATAAAAATTGAGTGTAAGACCACTTTTCCATCTATAACCTATACATATCACTGTTCAAATTTAGTGATTTTTGGCAACTTTTAGGCTTATTCAAACTCCATCTCCATTCCTCTTTTAGCCTTAAAAATTGGTATGAGTGTTATCAGTGGATAGGGATAGCAAAAAAAATAAACAAGGGCATTGGAAACATCTTTGGTCATGACATATATTATTCTAAAGAAGACCTAGGATCTTTGTTTTGGTCCTTTAGGCACTGAGATCCCAAAATAGTCAAGTCATTATTTTAAAGGGAAATATTCCCTTGTATAGAATATTAAGCATTAATAGCATGAAATAAAAGGATATTTAGTATTATATAAATTCAAACATGAATTACACCATGGATCTTACCATTTATACATTCGTATAACTTCTTGAATTCAAGCACAAGCTCATTGTAAGTGACAAGGTAGTGAACAAGGGAATAGGTAAACAATTTGGCTTTGAAATGGCATTGATTTTATTTATACCAAGAGTATTAATTTAAATAAAAATTGAAAAAATGATTCCATGTTCATTATAACACTTCATGGAGCTTCTCTCATGTTGAGAAAACTCAGGTTCTGTACCCATGATTGCCAACTTTAAGAAACAAGCACATTTTGTAATCCTCCTTCAAGGGCATTAAAAGAGAAGTGTTGAATGATTGAAAAATAATGGAGAGGACCATATTAAAACCTGAAAAAAATCTAATAAAACTCACACATCTCTCTATATTCCTAAAAACAATAAATAAATGCAAACTTACACCCCTCTTGAATGCAATTCCATAAAAAACTACCTAGAGTGTAAATGATTGTTCATAAATGAGTAGGCACAAAATTGAATATTATTGGTATGAAAGTTTATTTAAATTAGATTACTATCCAACCCCAAAATTACTCCTCCTAATTCCACCTGTATGGCCCATGCCAAGTGCATGAAGTTGCTCCTTCTTTGCTTACCAAGTGAAAATGGAGAAAAACAAGTTGGAGATGAAGCTTTTTGAATTATTCTTGAAAATTAGGCATTGAAATGGATGATTGGAGTTGAATATTTACTCTTACTACATTTTTATTTGATGATAGGAGATGAATATTTACTCTTACAAGTGCCTAAAAGCTCCTATTTTTGAGGGAAAACTACCATTTATTGATCATAATTGATTTCTAACTATCCCATGACTGATTATAACATGATTTGACCTTATCCACATTCATATCCACCTTGATGAAATTTTATAACTCCCATCATCTGTACAAGTCAATTAATGAGCTAGAAAATGTGGCCACATGACCCTTTTTGCACATGAGACCTAACAAATGGTTAATTTATGACTTGCAGACACATTGAAACCTATCAAAGTTTGTTTTAAGACATTTTAAATATAATTTGGTACTTTTAATAAGTTTGAATAGGTTTGAACAATGTTGACTTTGGTTGACTGAGCCAATACAAGGAGGATGGGTTTCAACAAGGACTAGGGTAAGGGTAAGTGAGACATGTAGGAAAATAGTAGGGGTTGACCCAAATTTGAGTTGGGGTCAAATTTGGTCAAAAACAATCCCTACTAAAAATTCAACCCACTAGGTAGTTATGGATTTCCTTTTAAATAATGTGATTTGTCAATTTAGAGTGACAATTAAAACTATCTATGACAATGCCATGTGCTTTAGAGTAAAATAATTAGTTTTATTTTATGAAGATTTTGGGATTGATATAGAATATGCCTCCAATAAAAATCCATAAGGAAATGAGTAGGTTGAGTCTAGTAATAAAAAATTATTAGAAATTATTAGTACTCTAAATTCTAATAAAAGGAAATGGGGTGAGCAGATGAAGTTTGATGTATGGGCTGAAAGGTTGACTCCTAAAGGGTCTAGTAGAAGAAGCCCCTTTGAGCCTCTTTATGGAGCTTAAGCTATTTTAACCCTTAATCTATAGTTACCTACTTATCAATTCATGTAATAGATAGTTGAGGATGAACAAGAAATAGACCACTATAAGGAAAGGATCAACTAGATTGTTGAGATTAATGAATCTCATAGACAAGCTCATGAAAAGCATTTAAAATTAAAAGAAAGGCTTAATAAGATTTTGATAACAAGGTTACAATGAGAGATTTTGAAATTGGAGACCTCATCCTACTTTGGGATAACAAACATGAAGATAAGGGAAAACATGGTAAATTTGATTCTCTATGGATGCATCCCTATACCATTGATTATCAGATAGGGAACCATACATTTTATCTTAGAGATATTAATGGAGAAATATTAAAACTGCTAGTTAATAGTAGATACCTCAAGCATTTTTGGGATTGAGTCCATGCTAGCCCATGTAAGTATATACATATTTTATAGTCTCTTTGTGATTTTTTTGCCATATTTTTCATTGTATTTGTATATTTTATGTTTTCTTTCCTTTTCCTTCTTAGTAGTCTTCAGATGCCTTACTATAACTTTATTCACTTATGGTATCTTTTTCTTGCCTTTTTTAAAAATTATTTGACTCCCTTTCCAAATAGATAGGTGTCAAGTCTAGTGTTCTCTATATACCCACTAGGGCTACACATCCCTCAGTAGGAGACAATGTTGGAGCCCAAATCTACACTAAGTAATTTTTGTCCTTTTTAGCATCAAAAGATTTGGGAGGTTGAAAAACTTGTTGAGTTTTGATATCTTTGTCTGGGGTATTTTGTCAATTTTCCATGTTTCATGAGGGTTTGTGTTAGTGCCCAAGATTGCACTAGAGTAATTAGGCCCTTGTCAGTGAAAATGCCTAATTCTAGTCTAGGTTGAATATCAATGTTTGATTCATTTAGTCCCAGTTCTATCTCCATGTTTTCCTTTGGAAAGTCAAATTCATGTTTGTAACTTGCTAAGTCATTTTTCATGTCTTTCCTTGGTGAAGGTTTTTTTTCCCTTAGACTTTTTGGTCCCTTTGAATGAACACAATGCCTAATGGAAATAAATCTTTACGATTTTTGTCCTAGACAAAAGGTTTAAAGACTTATTTTCATCAGACATTTTATCCACTACAATTTTTTTGAAAGAATTCCATTTCTTATCTTTTTGGGTCATTTGTTTTGGAATTTTTGTTTAAAATAAAAAGTGCAAAGGAAACTTACCCTTTGGGTATTTTGCATGCAAAAAAATTCCAAAGGAACTATGGGACTATTTGGTCATTATAAAATCTCTAAAGGATCATTTACTATGGGATTTTGCCTTTCCAAAATTTTGGAAGGGCACTTTCAAAAGGCAAAGGACACTTACACAATTCTCAAAGGACATTTTTTAAAGATTCAAGACACTTTCAATAATTCCAAAGAAATTATAAGGCCACTTGTTTTGGCCAAAGGTTTCATGGTGGGAGATTCAATGTGAGAAGATAAAGGTATCCAAGTCTCTTTACATACATTAATTTTCTACCTTGTGCTCAAAGAAGAAAATTTATAGGGACACAGATGAAATTTCCCTATTACACTTTCAACATGTTTTGCTGATTGAGGTGAGGAATTACTTGATGAGCCAAATGAAAGACACGTGGTTATCTAACAGGGCTACTAAAACTAGTTTTGGGGGTCAAATGCATCTCGCACCTTTCCCCATATTAAGAAGGATGGTGTAAATGTAAAAATTAGCCAAGAGTTTGAGCTTACATGTAATTTAGACACGTGCCTCAAGGTTTTATAAGTTTCAAGCCCTTTTTGAAGACCACCCTGCTTACCTTTTGGTGGGTAGGGTGTGCAAACTCTCTAGGGCTTGAACGTCTAGATTTTTGAATAAAATTAATGACACATGATAGAACCTCAAGAATTTTCAAGCTTCAAGCCCTTTTTGAAGATTGCCTCACTTTTTTGTGGGCAAGGTGTCAAAAGCTTTGGATGGCCCAAAAAGTGTTATAATGAAAAAGTTTGCTTATATGGATCCATGTGTTGCAATAAGGATTTCTTGGGATAAAATAAATATTTGTACCTTCTCTCTCATTTTTTGAAAGAAGCTCAAACAACTTAAAGAGGGTAGTTGGTAATTAACCATTATGCTTGAAAACAATAATGACAACCCTAATTTCAAAATTTAAAGGATTATAACTAAGACATTTGAATTTATTCTGATTTATCTTTTGTATTTAGAATTTATACTTGCATCTTTAGGCCATTTGTGTGCCATAGCTATGTGTAGCGCAAAAGAGTGATTACAGTAAATTCTTTACAGATTTTCAACTTTAATTGTGTGTAACCCTCTAGATTATTATGAAGTGGTATTTTAACTACTTTTATTGTGTTCTTTGAGGAGGTTTGAGGGTAATTTTAGTGAGGAATTTGTTCGAATTCAAAGTATTACATTATAGAGATAGGAAATAATGGCGGCTACTTCAACATCTATCAATAGTAACATCATTTCTATTTTGGATGAGATTAAATATATAAATGTTTAGGGATTAAAATTTATAGCCTTGTTGAATGTATTTCATCAACCAAATCCTCTTCCAATAGTTTCAAACCTTGGAATGAGTTATATCACCCCTAGGACAACATTTCACTTGGCTACCCCATACCCAGAGTTAGTGATCACATGTGCCAAAATATGCCAACTAGACACTAAGACTATCATCAATGGAAGCTAATAATATTTATACTCTTTCAATACTTTAGCCCTCAACACCATGCTCAGGATTCCTCACCAGCCTGAAAGTATCACACTCTCTCTAGAGGAATGCTTAGAGTATTCAGACAATAATGACAAAACCATATGGGACATTATCAACTCATGCTAGGTAATCAAGAAAATACAAAAGGTCTTGAGAATGTCTAAGAGTTTAAAAATGGTAGAATTCAAGGAATTTACCTAGTATGTGATTTCCATAGTAGCAAGAGTTTATGAGATGCCCACCATAGAGAAATTTGAAACTTAGATGTTCATAATCTTGATATATGTGTTGGAACAACAGAAGAAGCTAGGTTGGACTACCATTCTAAGTAATAATTTGTATAGGTAGATGATGCAAATTAAGGTGGAAATTCATTCAAATGAGGTTTTCATAGGCACATTTTATATGTCTTCTTACCTGATGTATATCCTAGTGCATAATATGAAATTCCAAGGGCTCGTGGGGAATCCTAATAGAATTAGAATATATGAGGTTTATACTAAAATAACTTTGGATGGCTTCAAGAAGTATTTATATAGAGTTCATCATTATTTATTTAATATTATGATGAGTGTCTTCATTACTTTAAAGAGCCTTAATATAATGTTTAAGGAGGCTAGAGAAATAATTTATAAGTATGGCACCTCATATATTTAATTTAGAACATTTACTTATATCAAAATAAGTGGTTACTTGGGGTATCCACATAAACTACCAAGATACTTGGATGATAGGTTTGCAGTAATGGATCTGAAGTAATAGATGGTGCCCTTACATGAGATAATAGCAAAAAAAAGATAAATAATCCCTTCAAGTTTCTAGTTGAGATCAGACATTATTCATGTTTTCTATTGCCAAAGCAATAGGATTGAAACACGAGATGGGATATTATGTGATTGAAAAGATGCCACCCAAGCCAAACTATGATATTAGATGGTTGGTGAATAGAAATATTGATGTGATTATGCATCAATCACATTTTAAAGATATCTAATATGATTACACCATCAAGGAGGATGTTATAAAGTTATATTATATGAGGTTAATAGTGCAGGAAGTCATTGTCTACAATATGGCTCCCTTTTTAAAGGACATGGAGGATAATTAAAGGACATTATATACAGTGTATAGTCAATCCAATATTGAAGCCTAGTCTATCTCATAGGTAGAATTCACTACTAAGGAAAATGATTCCATTCCATGGAGAGCCTTTATAATTATTAGAAGAACTTTTATGTGGTTAAAGGAACATGGGGTTGATCTTGGTCTTTATGATACCCCTTCCCTCTAGGAGATTAGACAAGTTTGGGAGTTAAAGGGTTTCCTCCTATACTACAATCATGATCCTTTAGCTCTACCACTAGCAATGAAGGGTAAGGGGAAGTGTAAGGTTGATGATGTTGACTTCACCAAGCGGATTGATGTGGAGCCCATATCTGCATCATGATCCAATACAAGCTTATCCTTCTCAAAGTTAATAAACATGGCTAAACATTGGGATAAGATTTCTATTAGGGAGGTTATATTGGCTAGTACTACCCTAGTATTCATTACATTAGAGGGATCCCCAATGATACCAACCATCCCAATGGTCAATCTAGATGCAGTTCCATCTATTCTACCAATACAATAACTAGCCATTGTCCCTCCCCTAAATATTTATTCAATGAAGAGAGGAGGTGAAGAAGGAGTGTAACCCAAGCAAAAGAGAGTCAAGATGGATCTATAACCTTGAAGTGGCTTTCCTATAAAAAGGAAGAATTATGTTGAAAGACCTCCCTTATAACGAACTCCCTTTGAAAAGGAGGGAGGATCAATCCTCATATACTTAGATATTGAGAGATATGAGTGACAAATAAGAATTAGATGAAGATAGGCCCATTGCAGAGGTGATGAAGAAGCAACAAACATTCACTCCTCAATAAGTAAGAAATGGGAAAATAAATCTAAGAGAAAGGCCCCAAACCCTAGTAAAGGTCTCAGTTGTTGGTTTATTTATAGATGAGGGTCCCTCAGGAGTACAAAGTAGAGGTAATGAGGAGAATTTTTTTCTGTCAAGTGATCCTCTTTCCTTCAAAGATGTTGTGAAGGTTGGGGTTGAGGTGACTACTCAAGTTTAGGTCCCTCAAGAAAAGGAAATAGTCTCATTAGGTACAAAGACATTTGTTGAAAATGTCATCACCCAACCACCAAGCCAAGGTGATCAAGGTGAAGTTGAAGAAATGAAATAATTTGATGAGAGAACTAAGGTGGAGCCAATGTAGGATACTCAATTCATCACTAATCTTGAGGTGGTGATTGATCAATAAGGACTACAAGTACTTCCATAGGTATCACAAGTTGTCCCTTACCCTTTAAAGGTGTCAAGTTTAACACCAAAGGAGAAGGGAAGTACACAAGAAAGTGGGAAAACATCCTGCAAATGTGTACCCCCACCCATATAGATGTTAATAGGGAACTGGATTAACCAAATAATGATGCTAAGGAGGTCACTTTAGGAAATGTTGTTTAAATTAAAGTACCTCAAGGTCTCCTTCCTCGCATCAAGGTACTTGATCCAATCCATAATAAAGGTATAAATAACATGATTGGTAAAGAGTTTTCAAAAGGCAACAAGGATGTCACAATAGCCTCATCCATATTACAAGCTCAAGTAAATAAATAAGGTAAAGTGCATATGGAACCTTCTATTTAGTCATCAGGACAAGGGAGCTCCATTAAAAATTTAATCAAGGAGTCTCACTAGTTTGGGATAGATCTTGAAGTTTTGGAAAAGATAGAGCTAAACCTGGAAGGGTAACCTAGAGTAAACAAAGGTGGTGAGGAGTTGGAAATTGATGAAAAGATCAAGAAGTTTATGTTGAGTCTACAACCCATTCTTGTGGCACTTCCTACATTAGGTACTCAAATGACATCACCTTACACTATCTCAAGGCTTGCATCAATGTCCATTACATCAATGGGATTTCAGACCAAACCCCTTCTCTAGGTCAAAGAAAAGAAGGAAATCATGAGCAAGATTGGGGAGATTGATGTAGTGAAGATCACTCAGGCATACAAGGACAAACCCCCCAAAAAGGCTAAGACACATTCTAAAACCACATTCACATTTGTAGGAGAAAGGAATGTCAAGATAGCCATTCCCCCATAGAATGATTTGAAGAAATATGCTCCCCTTGAGAGTTACACTATTTATAGCTATACTCTAGGGGATCCATCAAGGAATGAGCTGAAGCATAACTCATAGGTTTTGATGAACATGGTAACTCACTAAATGGACAAAGATAAAGAAACCATAGAGGAGTTGAAGGCATAAAATCAGGCTATGATCTAGAACTTGAAAAAGGTACTAAGTGATCCCAAGGTGGTAACTCCAACTGTTATTATTGCTCTAGAACATCCTCTATTATCAATAGACTCATTTTATTTTGGTAGAATTGATGACTTGAAGTCCAGAAGAAGAGCGATAATAAAATGTTAAGAATATTTGTGCACGAGGGCTAACAAAAAAATCCTCTCAACATTTAAATCCTTGGATAATATAGTGGATAATAGAAGGGATTGTTGTGCCTAGATGCTTATTTATGAGGTAGACATTAAGAAGTATGAAGAGGCCCTATGGAAAATGGATGAGGTCCACAATATGGCCACATATACTTTAATAGTTGAGATGATCATTGGTCCAAATGATCACATGAGGCCTAGGGATTGTCAACTGGAAATCAAGCATCGATTGTAAATGCTCAAAGATGACATCTTATATTTGAAAGGAGAAGAGGAGTCCCTCAAGACTACATCAAAAGAGATAGATGTTATACTAAAGAAGATTGTAATCCTTGACAGTGTAAATGATTTAGAGGATGAGTTAGTACTCACTACTCTAAAAAACCTCATTGATGCACCACAAGAGTCCTTTGATGTTGATATAATAAAGCAATTGGTATCACTTGAGAAATCATGTGACTAGCTTAAAGGAATCATTGGATGAAAGCAAACCATGCTTCAGAAGATTGCCACTTGGATTGAGGAGTATCAAGTAAAATTCAAATATCAAGTATACCCAAATCAAGGGAATATCACCCCCATGCTAGAAGTATATATCAAGTATAAAAATAAATTGGCAAAGGATTCCATCATCTAGATCAACATAGGAGTGTAACTAGATATTTTGGTTTTTTTGAGATGGTACCATTTCTTTTTTCCTTTCCCTCCCTTCTTATTTTTCTCATTTCCTATTGGGAAACCATTGTACTTGGATCATTAGTGACACATCCTTTTTATTTAGTTTTTTAAATAAACATGAGGATAGCAAATGGACATTTTTTGTTTGATGTGCAATAGGACAAAGGTTTTGTTTTATCCATTGCATGATATTACTCCATGTGGATAACTAGAAAATGTTCCATTGAGGTGGAGGATCAATATTTCAATCATCATAAAATCACAAGCATATCCAAGGAATCATGTTTGTTACAAGGTTTAATAGACTCTATGCCCATGAAAGAATCTTCTAGCTAGAGCATCTTTAGGAATATTCTAGGCTTATCTCAATTGTATAAGTAAAGGGTGTCTATCCATTTATAAAGGTTGGTTAAATTTTTTAAGTCAAGATATATAGCTTCAAAGATTTATCTTTGTGTAATATTTTTGGTGTCAAATTAATTTCTAATATAAAATCATTAACAAGATTTGAGAGCATTGTATATGTCTCCCTTGTCACAAGATTTTCTTGTATACTGTTAGTCTATTATATTGCTTAGAACACATTGTATTAAGTGTATATTCAATTTATAAATGAAATATATTCATGCTCTCCATTTTCTTCTTGTTATTGATGTATAATGCTATCTTTTACATTCTTGGTAGATTGGTTATCTAGTGTATTCATCTTTATGGTAGTCATTTAGAGATTACATCTAAGTTGTAAAATCCTTTCTACTATGATATTTGGGGATAAAGTATTGATAGCCTTTTTAAGGGTAGTCCTAGGCTCATGAATTTAGTTGGAAGGGGTTCTTAAATCATATCATTTGCACATGATTTCAATTTCATTTGTTTTAGATATGTAGTGCATTTATTGGTAAAGATGATATAGAGTTTGTTGAACTTATTTGTGCTCATTCATTAACCCTCCACTTTAATTTATATTAATTGATAAATCTTATCCTACCCAATATTACCCTATATATAACATGACCTTTGCATATCTAAAATGTTATTTACCCATAGATACATAAACATTATGTATTTAACATGTATTTATATTTTTTTGCTTTGAAGCTCAGTATTACAATCTCTTTTTCTACCCCTCTTTTATTGAAAATTATTTATAATGAAGGTTGTAATCACATTCATATCTATTTTTAGTAACTTATGTCTAACTTAAAACATTTTATCATTCTATGTGATAACCCTTCCCAGGTGGAGTGAGCAGGTTTGGTTGTGTTCTGATCAGATTTGTGTTCCCTTGTGCCAATAATCCCCATGGAGATTGAATTGCAGAATCTTTCCATGTGAGTGAGATACCTCATAGGTCCTCTCACCTTGGTTTAGATAGATCCATAAGTAGTGGGGAGTTAACCATACCCTTTGTAGGTGCCTGTCTGCCATTTTCTCTGCTCAGTCCATATCATATGTTTAAACTCGTACCTAGCTATAATGTCATTTGAGTAGGTTTTCCATCTTTGCTTGCCTTTTATCTCAAGAGTGCAAGACTAAGTAAAAGAGGTGTATAACTAGGAACCAACAGTTCCACCTGAAGCATTCAAGTTGTGAACCAAGCTAAAGTATCCTACAAGATCCAACCTCCAAGCATGCAAGCTAAAGGCTTGTATAGATCCACTAACTTGATAAACTACAAAGGATAACTCATGCTAATAAATAACATTTACAACATAGAGAGAAAACAAAGAGAGAGAGAAAAATGTGTCATCCTCAATGTGGGTGTACTACTCAAAAATAGGGAATCATGTCCCCCTATGTGCCATGTCAAGCCTTTGAATGACATCTCATCATGCCCACTTGACCACTCCATGTGCACAACCATGTGATCACCCATGTGCTACAACCTAATCCATATGTGACCTCAATCTAGCATAATGATCCTTGTCTCCCACTTTCTAATGTGCACACATGTGTGATTCAAAATATTTCCATTTTAAACCTCATCAATTTGGATCCCATAGACAAATATGCCCCACAAGCACATGCATAAGTAGAAAACATGTGATACACTATCATTATGTCCTCACATGCTTTCCACAATCCAACCCATGTGACTTAGTCAATAAATGTGTCTCATTCTCTCTCCTCTTCCTTTGACCTTCAATTATGCTCTATGGGCCATACCACCCATTGTGGGTCATGTCAAGTCATCTCTTAACCACATCACTAACCATCCATATCACCACTAGGCCACATTACCATTAATAGTGCCTATGAATTATTATACATGAATAATGACTATTAATAGTGAATTCACATCCTAACATTCTCCCACTTGAAGTAAATAGACACAAAGTTTTACCACACCTAAGTATTCTACAATTAGCTACTCATATATGCCCTCTGCTACCCTGATACAAACCTAGTAGAAGTTTTATTACACTACCAAAACTTATTTGCCATGATCAACTTTGTCAACATTTTCACCTCCATAGTAGATTACAACAATGAAGTGACAAATCACTTATCCACACACAAACCAATCCTCCAATCAATATTTTGACATGAACCACTCAAAAATCCCACTTCTTTGGAATATCTAATTTATTTATGACCATGGAATAATGAGGCTTCCTACTCTTGATGAATCCAATACATAGGACACAATAACATGTCTTCTCCACTTTTATAGGATTCCCCTAGGAAGATAAGTAAAAAATGCAATAAGTGGGGTAATTCATTAATTTTCCATCCTTGTGTATCTCTATCCTTGGTTTTCTCCACATACCACCTTCATCATGTCCTTGTCACTGATCAATAAAAATAGTGAACATGTAGGGGCCTGCATTCATCATTACACAACTCATAACAATAACTTATACTAAACACTTGGCTCTCAATGAAGGTATTGAATATCTTATAATACATGTGATGTGCCTACATAACCCCATATAATGAATTCTTTAACATACAAACCAATAAATCATTACCTCAATTTTTTCTATCTCTCTCTCTCTCTCTAAGAGAGATCACCATGTAGGAATAATTTTGATCCAACTCCTTAAACATAAACTAGTGCACATAGTACTCATAATAGTATTAAAAAGTGAATATCTCAACAAAAATCAATCCTAAACTTCTCCACATAGATTTCAAGATATTAACATAGTGCAAGATCATGAGACCAATCTTAGCTCCTGGGAATTTGTCACTTTACTTGGTGCATTAACTAAAACTACCAATTTTTTGATCCTCAAGAATGCATACTAAATGCATCATGCTCTAACCAATGTTTCTAAAACACCAACTTATGTGCCTACAATGTTAGTCCATGTATCTATTTACCTGGCCAATCACCACAATTATATACACAACACTACATCACCCTGAGTCATATGGTCAACATCGACCTTATCCTTCTAAGAATACTAGGTCTTAGTTGTTCTTTTGCATGTAGACGTTAGCAAAAAATCATGACAATCATGATACAAGTGGACCAATAATTTCTTTAGGGAAGGCATCACACTACTTGGTGTACCAATACACCTACTAGTTTTTGTAACATAAAAAATACATCCAAAATACATCACTACTCTACAACATGTCTAAATATACAACCTTCTCCTTCCAGGATACTAGGTCTCACTTGTTCATCTACATTTTCATCTTCTTTTTCCTCAACTAATTCAAAATAGGTACAACTTTAGGTTTGTTTGTACCTTCTTGGTTTGCATGTATTTTTCATCTTATGCAATATCTCAGCTAGAAACATGTGTTTAGTAGGACACCACATCATAAATCCTTTTTATTTATTTCCAAGAACCATAAGGTCATGACTTGTTATCCACCTCCTCTAAAGGATTCCAACTTTCTCCTAAAGCTTGCTAAGTTTATTCTCCAATAGGAACAATGTGTAGGATATTGACTTGTTTGTAAAATATTTTCTAACTTTCTCCTTCATCTCTCCTACAGGACTTTACGCATTAACATGAAGAGGAGTAGGATCTTCACCAAGTGATCCCACACCTTGCTCCACAGAGAGATACCTACCCCCACAAAAAACTCTTTTCTTTTCTTATTTAATCTCCACTTGGTCTCTCTTCCTATCATAGTAGCTTCACCTTGCACACAACCATCCAACAATGAAAAACACTCTAACACATGGATTTTTTCACCATGTCTCAAATACCAGATCTTAGAGCCATGCATTATTAGCTTCAAAACCAAATATATGATAACATATTTTAGGAATAATCCCTAATACTACATGTTAGGTCAATGAGCTATACCCTATAGTATAAGTAAATAATGTAGAAAATAAGTTACATAAAATAAAGATAATAAAGAGGACACATTACACAAAGATTACATGGAAACCTTGAAATATAAAAGGAAAAACCATGGGTAAAATGGAAACACAAGAATTAATTATATAATATCATCAAACTCTATTCTACAATAACTCCTCTAGTAACTCCATTAATGCTAACATAAAAGCCCTCAATGCTTCTACCTAAAGCATTCAAATTGTGAACTAAGATATACTAGCCTACATGATTCAACCTATAAGAATGTGAGCCCAAGGATTTAATGGATCCACTAATTATATAAATTAAAAATGAGATCTCATGTTAATAAATAGCATTTAAAACATATAGAGAAAATAAAGAGAGAGAGGGAAAATACACCATCCTCCATGTGGATGTGATGTTCATGAATAGGGATTCATGTCCCCCCATGTGCCAAGTTAAGACATTGAATGACATCTAATCATGCCCACTTGACTACTCTAGGTTCTCACCCATGTGTTATGCTCCACTCCACATGTGACCTCAATCTAGCATAATGATCCTTCTCTCACACTTTCTCATGTTCACACATTTATGAGTCAAAAGATTTTCACTTTTGACCTCACAAAAAAGGATCCCAATACATAAATATGGTCCATAAGCACAAGCATAAGTATAAAATATGTGATCCAGTATCATTATGTCCTCACATAATTTTCACAAGCTAACCCATGTGATTTAGTGTAGAAATGCATCCCATTTCTTGTTGGTAATATGATTGTCATTGATGTCAAAAGGGAGATTATTGGCATTATGGATGTCATTGATGTTCATAGATGAGTATGGTGATTTTATGATGTGAAAGGGATCCTATTAAATGCCAAGGATGAATGAAGTGCTTGTGTGCATGAGTGGAATTCATTTGGTTCTTCATTTTGGTCATCTAGACATTTTGGGTCTAGTGGTAGAAAATTTGAATAGGTAGTTTAATGACATCACCATTGCCACATGTGGATGCGTATGGGGGATTTGGTTATATGGTTGTGATAAAATTAGTCCTTAGTTGTTATGATCCATATTTTAAGTCATGTGATGAAGTTTTATCAAAGATATGAGGATGCAAAGTTGGCTACTTAGACAAAATTCACCAAGTTTCCATACTTAGCCAAATTTACAAGTAGAGCCAAGTAAGCATGTTGATGAGCTAAAAATTCACACACATGGAGGTGTTAACATAAAATTATCATTGAATTTTTTATTTTTAGTGCCTAGTCTATATGTGCTAAATCTTAGGTCACATAATGTAGCACAACAAAAGATACACATGTGCAAAGTTGGGCTCCTAGACATTTTGAAAGTGTTTTCACACACTTAGTCAAATTCTCATATGTTAAGAAAATTTGAGAAAGATTTTTAGTGATGTCATATATTTCATATATAAAGGTTTTAGGATCATATTGATATATGGATAAAATCCTCTATATGAGAGGATCTTATGTACCAAATTTCAAGTCATTTGACTAAGCACAACAAAATCTATGCAAGAATAAAGTTGGCCTTCTAGGTAGTTCTATGCATAGTTAGATATATGGTAGAATAATAGACATGATTATATTAATAGTGATATATCTTGCATGTGTGAAATATCTAGGAATAAATGAGCATATGGGTTTATTTAGTGTTATGCCTAGTTTATATGGTCCAAATTTTAGAATAGGAGGTTGAGTGAATCAAAAGATATGAAGGTGTAAAGTTGAAATTATAAACATATTTAAATGGTTCCCATAGTTAGATTTGCACAAGGTAATTTTTGATCAACTCTTGAAGAGATCAATGGCATTTGCTCCAAGATGTTAGGATGCAATGAGATGAGGACAAGTGGTCAAATTTTAACATAAAGCCAAGATAAAATTTGAGCTTGTCAAAAGATCAAATAGTGAGTGGTTGATCATGAAATGAAGATCTAATGGAGTGAGTAGAATCAAATAATATTAATTTCTTGATGTTTATCAACACAGAGGTGAGTTAAACATTGAGCTAGTTTGATGAGATTGATGGAATGTATTCATTTCAAAGACTCAAGAAGTAACAAGATGAGATTAGGATCACAATGTTTAACCTTAGAAAGAGATAAAGTACATGTAAATATTAATATATAATGTCATGTGGGAGATCATATCAAAAGATCCAATGGATACATTTTAAATTTGGAACATTAAAGCTTGAAAGTGTACAGGGATCCAACATAGAGAGTGAGCCTGTTAAAACTTGATCTAATGGATGCATTTTAACTTTGAGAAATTTTTATGAATACCATTAGATCATGTTATGAAAATTAATATAAATGGTTGATATTTAAACATATGTTCATCCCAATGTTCTAGTGAAATAAATTGTAGTTAAGCCATAAAATATGACATAGACAATGAAATTGAAAGTTGTAACTGATTAAATTTGTGTAATATGGCATGTGCATCAAAACCATAGTCTAATATATGATAAAAATAGTAATATGACCAAGAATGATGATGCTAAAGCATGAGTTCAAGATGTGGGAAACTTGATGTTAAAGATAGGAACTAAAGTCTAATATAACTAAGCATGATGTGTTGGTAAACTACTATGAACACATAAAAGATATGAACCCTAGACAATATCTTATATATATGTCATCTAGGATAAAATAAAAAGATATTGGAGTTAATAAATTGTGTCAAATAGATAAATATATAGACACAAAACCAAAGGGGTAGAGTGGGAAAGAAGAGAAGAGAGAGATGTGCATACCATAATTAGTTACAAACATCCCTATAACAAATAATTGAATTGGATTCATTTACGAATAAATATTATAATATAGAGTTGTAGCTCCATAACTTAGATCTAATTAGAAGGAGCCATTAGATAAGCTAAGTTGGTGCTCAGTTAGGGAGTTGGTGCTTCTTTAAAGTAGGTACTCTTAAATCAAGGGATTGGTGTCTCCTTAGGCTCGATGCCTTTAAACATTATAACCAGTGAGGTTATTTATTGTGAGGCTAGATTAGAACAATAGATTCTAGTAGCTATTCTCATGGTGTTTTTTACCATATTGGGTTTTCCATGGTATATCTAGTCTTGTGTCTATTTATGTGTAGGTGATCTCTATATGTATCTTTAATCTACATTAAAAGGACTGATTTAGTCAATCTACTAATTCACCCCTATCTCAATAGATAGTTGTGTTCCAACATTTATATCTCTTAATCTTTTAAACTTCAAAGATGCTCTGTGGTTCATACCAACCATCATGTGTCATGTCAAGTCATCACCTAGCCACATCACTAACCATCCACATCACCACTGGGCCACATCACTATGAATAGCTCTTGTGAATAATAATTCATGAATAGTGACTTCACACCCTAACATATATATATATATATACCATGGAATCATTATATTTGTTAATCCCATTGACACATAAAAAGTTTGAAGTCAAAAAACAAATTCAATAGAGATATCTAGATTAGAATCGAGTTCAAAGTGGGAATTTCAATATAGATTGAGATCATACATTTCTGAATTGAGTATTGTAATATGTTCATTGAACATTCATAGTATTCATTCCATTTCTTAGAAATTATCAATTACCGTGAGCTAATGAAATATCAGAGTTGTTGCCAAAATCTAGATAATGCGAGTGCAATGGAGACGTGATCACATGAGATGAAGCAAGTGCACACCACATAGATGCTAAAGAAATTTGAAAATAACAAGAAGATAAATTACACAAGACAAAATGGAGAAAACCAAAATTTGATTAGCATGAGATGGCCAAAGTGATGACTATAAATAGAAGAGTACGTAAGTAACTCCTCCACAAAAGGTGGACAAGGCACCCCAAGAATAGACTGTAACTCCTCCATGAAAGGTGGTGAAAAGGTGCTAAGAATAGAGAAGTAACTTCCATCAAGGGAGTTACTTATGATATTATTATGACACCTATGAAACATTTATGACACACACCTCCACATAAGCTAGCCTATCCCATGAATGTAGGAAAACTCCATGTAGCACAAAAATATAATTTCCCTAATTAAATAATAGGGAAAAAACCCTAAACTAATACCCCCCATAAGTGCAGCTTAGGTAGGTAGTCTAGAAATATAAAATGGGTCCCAACAACTAGGCCTGATGAGGTACCCAGTACAAATGCAATCTCCCATAAGATAGAGAAAAGGAGAAAACCTGTAGGAAAAAACTCCCCCCGAAGGAGAGATATAAATGAAAGAAGAGGCTAGAATGCCCCCCCTGAAGATGATGTTGTTTTAGATGTAGACCACACCCCAAGAAGAGCTTGTAGATGAATGAACTTGCTCTCAGTGAAAGGTTTGGTGAAGATGTCTACAACCTGCTCCAAAGACTAGCAAAATATCAAGTCAATGACCTAACTATGAATCAGCTCTTGAATGAAATGCATGTGAATCTCTATGTTCTTGGTTTGCTGGTGCTAAACTGGATTCTTATAAATCTGAATAGTACTCTATTTGTCACAATAAATGATCCTCTGAAACCAAATAGCCTCAGTAGCTGCATTAACAGATCCCTTGTACTCTACCTATATGGATGATATAGCAATAGCATTTTGTTTCTTGCTAGACCAACTGATAAGGCTAAAACCTAGAGAAAAATTGTAACCAAAAGTGGACTTGTAAGTCTATGAATTGCCAGCGTAGTCTGAGTCTGTATATCCAACCAAGTCAACCTCTATGCCAAATCTATAATGAATCTCGTATCTATGTGAACCCTATATGTAATGTAAGATTCTCTGAGCTGCTTTCCAATGCAGCTCATGAGGTTCTTGCATAAATTTGGAGACAATTCCCACTATATATGATATGTTGGGCCTGGTGTGAGTCAAGTAGATGAGGCTACCAATAAGTTATTGATACTGAGTGGCATCAACCAATGGTGAAGAACAGTCAGCCTCAAGCTTGACTCCTAATAGAAAGGGAGTCAGAGATGGCTTACAATCAGCCATGTGAAATTGAGCCAATAAGTTAAGAGCATACTTAGGCTATGCAAGAGAAATCCTTGAATTTGACTGTGAGATCTTGATGCCAAGGAAGTAGTGCAACAAACCCAAGTCTGTTATGTCAAATCTATCTTGTAGAGATGCCTTCACCACTGCAATAGTTGATGAAGAACTCTCGGTGATCAAAAGGTCATCAACATATATAACCAAAATCAAGAACGAATCATCTTGCCACAATAAGTAGACATTGGGATCAAAATGGCACCTAGCGAAACCTACTGTGAGAAGGAAGGAATCCATCTTGGCATACCAAGCTCGAGGGGCCATTTTGAGTCCATAGATAGATTTCCTAAGTCTGCATACTAAGGAAGAATCCTAAACAAATATTGGAGGCTAATCCATGTAGATCTCCTCCTTTAGGTCTCTGTGAAGAAAGACACTCTACACATCCATCTGGTGCACATCCTAACCATGTGTTATGACAATAGCCAAGGTGAGTTAGATAGAAGTCATCTTTGCAACAGGTGAAAAGGTCTTTGAGTAGTCAATGCCTGCCACTTGTAAGAAACCCTTGGAAACTAGTTGTGCTTTGTACCTATCAACTGACCCATCTACTGTAAACTTGGTCCGATATATCCACATACATCAAATGATATTTCTTTCCTTAGGAAGTGAAGTCAAGTCCCAAGTGTGCTTTTTGATTAAGAAAGAATATTATTTCTCTATAGCACTATCCCACTCAGGTACCCCAAATTCCTCTCGAAAAGTCTATGGATCCAAAACTAAAGCAAAGAAGGCATGTGAATCTCTCTGAAAATCTCCCTAGTACATCTATCATCTATGGGATCTCCTACCCAAGTGTCTGCACTCTCAACTGTCTGTCTGGCCCAAAGTGGCCTAGAAGTGGGCGAGTCAAGTGCTAACTCCTCATCCTCTGACTGACTAGAGGTGGATGACTCTACATCACTATCTTCACTATGTAAACTCAAAGAAGAAGATGTCTCTAGCTCAAGAACCTGATGTGGCTGATCTGAATCTGATGAGGAATCATCATTAAGAAGTAGATTTGATGAGGGAGAAGTGTCAAGTGTTGAGTCTTTAGGACTTTCCTAAAAGTGGACACTTCTCTCGATGAATAACTCATGAGTGATTAGATCTAGAAGGTGATACCCCTTAATACCATTCATATATCCTACAAAGATGCAAGGCTTAGACTAATGTTCTATACATTTGCATTTCTTCTTCAGAATGTGAGCCATGGCTAGGAATCCAAAAACCCTAACGTGCTCAACATTAGGTTTCCTTTTATGCCAAGCTTCAAAGTGTGTTATCCATTTCAAAGCTTTGTGAGGAACCTTGTTTTGAATGTAGCAAGCACAATTGATGGCTTCAGCCTAGTACTATGGTGCTAAGGATTTGGAGTAAATCATACAGCTGCCCATCTCTTTCAATAACCTATTTTTTCATTCTACAACCCCATTCTGTGAAGGATTATAAGTGACTGTGTGCTACAAATCAATCCCCTCTATGGTGCAAAACTACTCGAACCTATTTCTGACATACTCCCCTCCATTATTAGTTCAAATAATCTTGATAGATTTCTCACTCTGTTTCTCAACAAGAGCCTTGAAGTCTAGAAAATTTTCAAACATTTTAGACTTTTGTTTAAGAGAATATATCCAAGTCTACCTAGAGAAATCATCAATGAAAGTGAGGTTGTACTTGGCCCTTGTGAAAGATGGTTTGGGAAAGGGTCCCAATACATCACTGTCGACTAAATCCAAAGGTTGTGAAGCCCTCTAAGCTTTGCCTTTATCAAATTTTACTTCGGGATGCTTCTTAAGGGAGCACCCCTCGTAAAGTCCTTTTGATAATTGGACATGAGGTAAGCCAATTACCATGTCATGTTTGCAAAGTTGCTCAAGGTAGCGGTAGTTAAGGTGGCCAAACTGCTCATGTGATAATCTGCTAACTTCATCTGAATGAGTTAGTAATGTTGTTGGAGAAGAATCTGGTGTAAAATGTGAAAAGGTGTATAACCTTGCTTGGTGATCTACCCTACCTGCTGCCACTGTAGTATCACTATGCAACTCCTTGATAGCCACTGAATTTGGTGAAAACTCAACTCTCAAGCCCCAACCAATGTGAGTGATTTGGTACACTGATAGGAGATTAGTTGAAAGAGAAGGAACACTTAGAACATTATTGAATGTTCCTCCTTCCATTTCATTTAACCCTCTCACTATAATAGAAATTGATGTGTCATCACCCAAACTAATTGAAGTCATGCTACAAGGATTTAAAGATGAAAACTCAACTAGTGAAGAGCCCATGTGGTGAGAAGCACTCAAATCAATGACCCATGATGTTGTGGAAGCTATAGTTGCTACAAGGGCCTTGCCCTTTTCTTTCTCCTTACCCTTGCCTTTTGCCTTGGTAAAATCTTGTGTAGATGAATTCTGCTTGATGGACTTTGGAACAACTATGTTGTGCTTCTCTAGAAGATGAGTTAGGTAATCTATTTGTTTCTTCATGAATTTGTGTTCATCATGCTCTATTTTTTTACAATAGGCACACTTAACCTTCTCCTTCTTAAGTTTAGCATTGGAAAAGGAAGACTCAGTGTTGTTTTTGGCAGCATTGTTGTTTTCTTTCTTCCTCTCCTGGTCTTTGTTCTTTTTCTTCTTCTCCTTTATTGAAGTCTTATCCTTACCATTTCCAGCTATCAAATCTTGGGGTTGAGTAGACTTCATTGTGCCCATTTTAATTAGCTTATCTTTCTCCCTAGTCAATTTAGCAATGAATGAATCCAAATAAGGCATTTTCCATGTAGTGCCAAGGGCACTTTTTGTGGCATGGAAAGTGGAGACAAAGACTGAATAACTTGGACCTAACTTTGTGAGAATAGAAAGGATGAGTTGATCATCTTTATTCTCTATCCTACATTCTTTCAATTGAAATCTAAGGGACTTAAACTTATTGAAAAAGTCATGTAGGGTGTCAAAGTTGCTAGGACGTAGACTTATGAGTTCATTTTCGAGCTCATGACCTCTCATCTCATCAAGCTTCCCAAATAAGAGTTCTAAGGTGTCCCATATGTCTTTGGGAGTCTTGGAGGTTTATAAATGGAAGAGAAGTTTTGGAGACATAGACAAGCTTAGTAATCCATAGGCTTTATCACTACAGTTGTACCACTTGACCTTTTTAGCATCAATGCTAGGTTCTACTTCAGTACCCATGGTGATCCTATACAACCCTTTGCTTCTAAGAATGATTGATATTTTAACCTTAAATTCATGATAGTTGAAGGGTGTTAGGGGTTTAAGTTGAAAAAAATCCATTTTAAGCTGAATTTAGGTGAAGTTGTGTTGATTGCAAGTTGTGAATTTATGTACAAAGGAGAATGAAAGGAAAGATTTGCAAGTTGTGAAAAGAAAACACACCCACTCAAAATGTTGAGCCCCCCCCTCAAAATATTCAAGTGCATGATCAAAAGACATCGAGCTTATCTGAGAATACATCTTAGAGCAATCAGTGTAAGACTTTAAGCAAACAGGATGTCGAACTCAGTCAAAAATGCGTCCTGGGAGACCCAAATTTTAGGCACTTTATAAAATAGTACATTTTTGACAAATAAAAAGCCTACATTATGGAGAATTGAATTAAAAATACTTTTGCAAAAAATGGCACCCAAATATGAGCTACCATTTGCAAGATATTAAAGGTTCAATTTCTCGTAAACTAGTGTTTTTGCAAAAAAATAACACTAAAACATTAAAAAAATGCCTATTTTGAGAGAGAAAGTGGCCTTCCAACCACTCATTAGATTTGGCATAGAGTGAGGAATCCATAGGAGGTATTTGTGAGGGGGAATTAGCCTCCTACCAACTCGAGCCTCACCCTTCGTCTTCATAGGTCGAAGATACAAGTTTAAATCTAAACCCCCAAAATTACAAAACTGTCTAAAAAATTAAATATTTAGTCAAATTGAATAATTTTTGTTTTAAAATTCAATTTTAAATTTAAAATAATGAAGAATAGATAAAATGAAGGATTTCCAAGTGTCCAAGGGGTGCCACATGGGATGCCAAGTAAGGAAAGGGTGCCAAAATAGCACAATCCAGAATTTTAATTCAGAAAAGACAAAAAAATAAATGTACAGACCTACTAGATGTCGTACGCCCTACTTGGTGCCTTGCTAGGCAAGAAAATAAGATGGAAGGACTGCCTGAGGCATAGCCTAACTAAAGGCACTGCTGAAGTTGGTGCAGACTTGTAGACTTGCGCGTTGTATGGCCTGGTCAACTGTTGGAGAGCATAGACTGCTGTTGCTAGAACTGAAGGCTATTTTGGATGCCATACAACTGATGGCATGTCTAGAAGGAAGGACTTTTGGTACTGGAACTGAAGTTGCATAGAGCTGCTCCTCTCTCTGCTCCTTGCACACAACAATGGCACCCAGGCTACCTGCTGAACCAACCCCTGAAGTGAAGACAACCAAGACACCCAAAGGCCAAGGATTCCCAAGAAAGTGATACTAGAAATGATATATATATATATATATATATATATATTAGATCAAATATAAAAAATAAAAAAAACAAAGAGAACTCCACTCCTCTTGATTTCAAAATGAGCTAAAAGCATAACCATACACACAATTACTATTCTTGCTCTGATACCATATCAGAGTTGTTGCCAAAATCTAGATAATGTGAGTGCAATGGAGACGTGATCACATGAGATGAAGCAAGTGCACACCACATAGATGCTAAAGCAATTTGAAAATAACAAGAAGATAAATTACACAAGACAAAATGGAGAAAACAAAAATATAATTAGCATGAGATGGATAAAGTGAGGACTACAAATAGGAGAGTATGTAAGTAACTCCTCCAAAAAAGGTGGACACGGCACCACAAGAATAGACTATAACTCCTCCATGAAAGGTGGTGACAAGGTGCTAAGAATAGAGAAGTAACTCCCATGAAGGGAGTTACTTATGACATTATTATGACACCTATGACACACACCTCCACATAAGATAGCCTATCCCACAAATGAATATAAACTCCATGTAGCACAAAAATATAATTTCCCTAATTAAATAATAGGGAAAAATAAAAACCTACACTAATATGAAATTCAACATACTATGCATACAAGAAACATAGACATAAATTACCAATACTAATAATCATATTCCAACATTTATGACTTTTAATTTAGTGAATAATATGTATGGTATTATGATATGTGTAAAAAAATTGCTTCCACTTTAAATCTAATTCAATACATTGAAAATGGAGTTGAAGAATTGGCATTAAACATTGTGATACATAATCATGAATTTACATTTGTCAATATCTATGCTTCTCCATCCAATTTTATTTTGGATATAATAAATGTTATGGAATAAATATCATCAAATGTAAATTCATCAATAAACATTTACATATTTGAGGAATTTAATATTGACATGGCCACTTCCAACAAATCTTCTATGCTACTTGAAAAACATATTTAAATATCAGGCATGTATTTCATGCCAATAAAACATAGCCAATACATAAACATGATCATAAATTATGTATGGTCAAACATTATAAGCACACATAAATACATTATAAAAATAGACACATATTCGACTAATCATGATACTATTTATCTAGTTATAAATAACATTACCTAGATCCTTATTTAAAAACTATGTGCATAGTTAGAAGATATTTTGATTGTTTATACATATAATATATATGTTCTTTTTGTATTTTACTATTAAATGTTTTAAAGTAAATTTATTTGTTTTTCATTTTAGTAAATGGTATGAATGCAACAAAAAAATGAGAACATTGTATTAAAATTTCCTTTTCTTACTTTCATTTGAACAATTATAAAAACATTAGAAATAAAACTTAAATACTAATATATTGAATATTAAATCCTAATATATTGAATAAGAAAAATAAAAATCTTGTTTTATTATAGTACATGTCATTTTATACCATGTATGTTATGTCTTCACTAATGTTCTAAAGATAAATTTGTTGGCATTATCATTGGAAAGACAAGACATTATCCATAAACATTAGGTTTTTTTTGTATTTTTGTATCCCTATTTAATGGTTTATATCTAATTTTTTGATGTTATTTGTCTATTGTATATTTATTTATTTACATTAAAATGTAATTCTATATATTAATTTCACGTGATGTTGGATGAAACCAATTATAAATATGGGATCCATAAAATTGATTTGCTATTCAACATTTACAACTCTGTAAAATGGTAAGTGTTATATTGATAGCTACAAAAATACATTGGTTTTTTGTCACCAATATCATTAATAATTATAAACAACTTAGTTAACTATTTTAAAAATGAAACCATTGAGGCTAATGTTTTAAATCGTTAAAATTTATATTTAGTACTTACATTGTTGTTATTTTTTTAATGCTATATATTTGTTGGCATTGGTTAAGCCTAAGTAATGTTTCTCATTTCTAGGTACAAAATTAGGACATGCAAATGATTACACAATGGACCACTTTAAGAATTTTTGGTGTAATTTTTAAGGATATTATTTCCATGTAATATCACCTAGGTTGCACTCAATATGGTATTCCAAAGGAAGATTCAATTTATATAAGGTTTGAGTCCATATTCATTATTAATGAGCCCTAACATTGATATATTTATCATTGTACATATCAAATATTATGTAGATTTTAAAAGGAGAGTTATAACAACTTATACTTATCATTAATTGTATAACCATAACATCCAAAATTAGTTCAAATTTGATGTATATAATATAAATCTTGTGCCATATCTATTAGATTGCATGAAAATTACATTGAATTCATTTTTATTCAAAGTAATTGGACTTACTAATATATGCAATTGATTTTTCATGGAATCTTACATAATACTAAAAAGCATGTGTAATTAACATCGAGCTATATGGCATTGAAATAATATCTTCATGCCATTTTTTTAATTGTGAGTAGGCTATGATATTTTTTGAAACAAGGTTTTGCATCATAACCCATATCATGATAATAAATGTTAGATCCCAAAATACCATATAGTCTTAAACATACAAAATATCTAACTATGTATGCAAGTTCTAAATAAGATATAACAACTTTATAAATGGAGTAGAAAGTGTCTTATATAAAAAGATTGTAAAAATTACACAACTCTAGACAATAAATCAATAAGGAATATTACTTATTTTAAAATATTTAAATCTTCCCCTTATGTATAATTTTAAAACCAAATACATATTTTGTTTTTTTAAAATAAAGTCATTTCCTTTTTTCAATAGGAGACAAGTATATGTAAATTTTATTACAAATGTACACACTAATACATTGATAACCATGTACCAGTAATTATAAATATGGGAATAAATAAATAAATAAAAAGCACCATGGAAGCATATTATTCCCAAGGCTCTCTAAACATAGTGTAAAAAAACTAGCCATAGGAAAAAAGGCAAATATAGATTGTAACAAAAGAAAAAGTAATGGATAAGACTATATTCTTTAACTAGGACATTAACTAGAATATAATACATATTAATATAATTTCAAATATAATATAAAATCTCATTATTTCAATTATTATTCTATATGTATGGTGTATAATTATAAAAAATCTTTCATTCTAACTAAGGGCTAATTAATTGCCAATGCTCATGTCTAGATAGAAAATCTATCTTATACTTTTTGCATTGAATCAGAGTTTTAAGGGCCTCATTATGGGGAATTAAATCAATTTAGTGATTCAATCTTGGAATATGCTAAGTTTAAATCCAATTAAGTCGAGTTGGTTACATTTTAAATCTAGTCTTGATTTTCCTTAGCCATCTTCAATTTTTTTATTATGAGCCTTAAGTTTTTTAGTTTCGCAATTTGCCACATGTCACTCATGGATCATTTATAAGTCATGGGCCATTTAAAAAAATATTCACTCTTAAGAGTTTATAGGTCTCTTTAAAGACTTTATGTTCTAAAATCATGCTGCATGACACCAATACATAATCCTAAAAATAAAGAGGGATTAACCAAGAGATAAATAGTCTTAAAGGCTATGAAGACACTAGAGGCCACCACATGACACCAATTCAAGGCCCCAAAAACTCAAAATGATTAAAGGCTTCATGCATGTCTCACAGTATAATATATTCGAGGCACCTAGGCCTTGATCTCATTAGAATCCACCACTTAATGACTTCTAAGAATCCTGGGACATCAAGGCAAAAACTAACTGCAAAACCAAACCAAAAGCTTATTGGCCCAAGAGGACCCAATGAACCAACTAAATGATTGAATTTCATGTGGAAATATGATGTATTTAGTATCCCCTAAAGATAAATTTAATGGGCATCCATCCATCATCAAATCATGGACATTGGCCACCAAGCCAATAATAACATGTCATATGACACTAGACAGGCTTAAAACTAAGGGCCATAATGAATGTTAAAACTATTGAAAGGCCCAAAGTAATGATGGTCAATTAGTATTCAAATTTAATTGGTTATTTTTCTAAGTAATTAATTTTAAAAGTGATTGGGTTATATTAATGACTAATTTATATCTATGGGCTATACTTATAGTAAAGCCTACATTCTGAATAAGGATAAACTAAAAGTGAATCTTGATGCCTATATATATATATATATATATATATATATAATTTGTCACATTTAATCAATGTGTTTAGGGTTTCATTATGTAGAATTTAATCACTTTAGTTCTCTAAGCTAAAAATATGCTTTGTTCAAATCCAATCAAGTCATGTTAGCAATGTTTTAAATATAAAAATTTGATCTACATTAACTGTATTAGTTATTTTTATTGTGAGCCTTAATGTTTTAAATTTTTTAGATCTTTCATGTGTCACTCTCATTTAATTTCTTAGTCCTAGATCAATTTAAAAAAATACCTAAGTATAAAATGTTTCCAAGTCTTTTTAAATACTCTAGGCTAAAAATATATGCAATGCCCATACCATGAAGGGGTTAACCTAGATCTCAATAGGTTAAACAATTTGAGATTATGAGGTCTCAATAAGCTTCCATGTGGAGCCTTCCTAGATCCCTAAAAACTTAGAATGATTCAAGTCTTCATTAGGTCTAATGGCCTAATGGATCCAAGGCCCCAAGGCCACATGACATCATCTCAAAGACCAAGGCACCCAGAGCCACATGATTCTATTCTCAACTATTGGGTTCACATGCTGATGCTACGTAGCATCATCTCAGGCACGTGTAATCCCAATTTCACATGGTTTTGTTCTCTTTATAACTAAGACCAAGGCAGTATCATTTCATTCAAAAAAATCTAAAAGTAACATAAGAATAGTGTTGAATGAATAATTAAGGCATAACCTTTGGTCTAGCATTTCTTCTCTAAAATCATGAGCTATACATAACATAGATATAACCATGAAGGTGGAGTCTGATAAAACCAGTTATATTTACATGGAAAAGGAAAAAATCTATTTAGGTAACCTAGAGCATAAAATTAATCTCTTTAGAACATTCCAAATAAAAAACATACAAGGAAGAAAAGTCCCTTTCTCATTGATATCACATGAACTAAGCATTTATGATAAAATCAATCTATGATTGTAAAAATTATAACTACATTGATATGTTGGTTATTACAAAAGTTTTTACATTTGTGATTGAGATAAAAATTATTACTGGACTTAGCACAAACTCTCCAAATAAGAGTTACATAGATAAGTCATTCATCTACCTTGTACGAACAATTTTTTAAATCTTTATAAGTTTAGGAATTTATTTTTATAATCACAATTATATTTTTTCCCAATATTTATAGGTTTATGTGGATAACTACACTAAAATATTATAAATCTTTGTTTGAAACTTTAAGGGCTTAATTATGATCCCAATGGTTTATGGGACCACACTTATAGAACTAATGTCCTTTATCCTATCTTCCTACATATTTTATATGTTTATAGGACCTTGGGAAAAGAATTTCTAAAAAATTAGTTTGTGGAACCTACCTTTATTTATTGAAGATCAAGATTAATGGAATTTTTATGTCACCTAGAGCCTTCAACCTTTGCAAAATTTTCCAAGACATTAAACATCCTGATTTCTAATAGTTGGATAGATGGCATCACATAATTATGTGGAGACATTCAAGATTTAAATAAAATTTTAAGTTTTCAAATTAAATATTTTAAAGGTTTGGAGGCCCCATAACTATGAGGGATTGAAATTTGGAAGAATTCTATGAACCCAAAACTACACAAGTATTGGAAAAGTCTAGTGACCATGAGGCCCCATGGTCTAATACATCTGAGCTTTGAGAAGATGGTAGTTGCATACTTTTATTAGTATACATCTTTAAAGAAAAGATACTTGGTTAATGGATTAATGGTCCCATGGATCTAAATATCTATACCTATGATTCCCCAAGATCACACCATGTGTCAACATCTCATTACTTAGATCATGTAGAATGCCAGACATAGTTCAAAAGGTTTAAACACCCGTGTTTCTTAGCCTACACATCCCTATAGGCTTATGATTTCTCCAATTTCCATATTTATGGTAACTCATTACCTTAGAACATATAAATCAAAATTACAAATATAACAATTAAAGTAACTGATAAGAGGACAAGAGTCACAATTCAGGAGACTCATGCCCGAAGTATGCATAAAGGAGTTTGATAGTAACAGAAATAAGTTGGTAAGCGAGAATTTGATAATTGTCTACAATAAATTGACTAGACTCATAATTTAAATTATAAGTTACCATTTGGCAAATAGATGAACTCATAACAGCTAACTAACATATTCAAATTAAAACCATACAAAATCAAAATCCCTTATTTGCACTAAAGCCACTCAAATTGAGCATTCATGGTAGATACTTTGGGAGATATACACCAGATATAAGGAAAAGTTAAGTAAGTTCTCCATAATTCTTTGATTAAAAATATCAATTTCGAGCTTATATGTGGCCAAAAGTCCTAATTTTCTTGTGAACCTACAAAACAAATTCATATGGTCCCCAAAGTGACTATACAACCCAAGATTACTAAAATGACATCTTCTTCAAAATAAGTGTGCATACATTCCCATTATACTTACTCTTATAAAATAAAGAACACATATATGGATATAATGTTAAACAAGAGCACCCTCAAATCGAAGTTTCAGTATTACTTGGTGGTCAAGAATGTAGTGGACTCTGTGTTTCCTTACTCAACACATAACCAATTATCCTAGGATGAAAATAAATACATCATTCACTTGATGCCCATAAAAATCATGGGACTTCATCAAGCAACAAAAAAACTAGAGGTAATGTCATATATCGACATGCTCAAATTCAGTCTTTAAAATTACTTGTTCTATATATTGTCTTAACCGTAGGAACGGTGAATAAGAAATTGCTTAAATTTTGTAGAGGGTATTTGAGAGGTATATCAAATTTACAGAAATTAGATTACCTATAGCCAACTCTCATCCAATACATGTATTGATCATAACATAGTCGAAGTAAAACTAAAAAAATGGCTATTGGAGGGCAAAATATTAAATCCTAAGAGATCCCTCTCTTCCTAATGCATCATCAAATTTAGACCTATAATTCACATAGTTATGGCTCTTTCAAATATACTATATTTATTTCTTGGTATTACTTATGTGCAAGTGGAATGGGTCCTTTTGATGGACATTTTTTTGACTAAAAAAAATATTTTCACCCTATGAGAGGCTATTTACATTAGGATCAAGACCCAAATGTATCAAATTGAACAAAATTCTACATATCAAAACTTTAATATGATGTCATATTTAATTAATGTGGTCCTCGACATTGTTCACATGACAAATGGGGATTTATGGTGACCATTTGGTTGAATAATTTTATACAATAATATTTAAGGATTATTTCTTTGCATTCAGCATAGATTTATAAATTAAATAAAAAATATTTGTGAATAATTTTGTCCTCAAGTATACCAAGTAATTCAAGGTGCTCTGATACCTCAACTATCTAAGAACTTAAGAAGAACCATAGACAAATGGGGTGATTATTAGTGTTACCTCAATGTGATAATTATTAGGATTTTAGGAAATAAGACACCTCCTATGTTCTTACCATAGTAGGATCTTGAATAAATTAAAAAATAAGAGGTTGTTCACTAGATTTATAACAATATAGATGAGGAGTTATGACAAAATATTTTGGCCTATTACTTCAAAACTCTTCTCAGTACTAGGCAGCTCCAATATGTGGTAAGGGACCATTTCATCCATGTTAGGAAGATGATATCCCATTGTAATTTTGATGATTCCAAGTTCAAATAATGGTTCCATATAAAGAGAATAAGCATCTATCTCCAACTCATGAAGGAGAATAAGAAGGTGAACAATACATATGGTCATCGAGAGCAATAGCATGAAGCATTTTTTTAAAAAGCATCCGATGATTCATAATTAAAAACTAGAATGAAAGACAAATAAATATATATGATGGTAAATAATGACATCTAGTAGAATCTAAATATTATAAAAGAACATGATAATTATATGGTCAAACAATCACAAAAATAATGGAGTCACGAGTGGTCCCAAACTCAACTTTAAGACTGAGTAGGCCCAAGCCAATCCTCTTCTCCTATAACACAAGAGATAGACCTATAGGAAGAGGTGTCTAGAAGGTAAAGGGAGGATAATTCTAAGATAAGAAAGGAAATTCTTAGTTTTATTCCCCATCACCAACAAGATTTCACTCATGAAGTTTCCCCTATCACACATTTGGGCACAACCATTATATTAGAGAGGACTCCATCTCATCAATAAAAATAAAAAATCACATTCTTTATGGCACCTATACCACCTATTAAAAGAGTCACACATATGAGTCTTCTATATTTTCTAAAATCTTATTTCTCATATATTCCATCCATTCCTCCATCCTCTCAACTAGGTTCATATCTATCCACTCCACCTTCCACCATTACTCTTCCACTTTCCATTCCATCACCACCACCTTTGGTAGTAGTTCCTACTACTGTGGCCTCTTTAAGAATTTCATCATCATAATAACATATTATTTTCCCCATAGACACTTACCAATGGATATTTAAAGTCTTTATATCCCCTCTAAAGCAGACCAACTAGAGGAGAGAACATCATTTGGTCTAACTACTATGTAATAACACCCTACTAGGGAGGAACCAAAGTAAGAAGAACATGGACATATGATATACTTGGTGGAATATTCAATTGATGAGGAGAAATAAAATGCATAAATGAGGATTGAATCAAAATAGAGGGTAGGTGAAGAATAATCTTGAGGTGAGGAGGATGAATAAGATGAGTTAGAGAAGGTTAAATCTCTAAGACTTGAAAGCCTACAATAAGGATAAATGAAATTTGATACCCTAAATTGGTAAGTACTTATAGTGAAGCAAAGAAAAAATATGAGTAAGATTATTATCTCTCTTCAATTACTAATTCATATTTTTCCATTTTTAGTAAAACATTATCTAGTTCAGTCAATCCATCTGTTATTTCAGCTTCTACACAAATAAATACTCCTAATAAATTTTTAGAACATGATTACTATTTCAATATTCAATCCTTGAAAGCCACCATTTCTTATAATGACTTCATATCATTTGGAACTAACTATGCTTCAATCCTTGGCTATATAGTCTTCCACCTTGACAATATAAAACTATATTATCTTGACTATATTTATAGATGAAGTTGACCCAAAGAAGGAGCCCTCACCATGGCAAAGGATTTTTTACCCACCAATTTAGTTTCCAATCCAAATAAGTGATTCATTATAACCTAAAATATTAAATCCTATAGTAATAAGTCCTTTGATCACACCGCCATCCTTTACCTATGAATACCCAAGTCAATTAGAATAAGAAGGTAAATTCATCATTTGGTTAAGGAAATCTAATGTAAAAAGGATGAGAGATAGAACTTGGCTGTCACCAAATTTCTTATAATTTACATTAGGTTTGAAAAACATAGTGGTACCATTAATAGGATGAGGAAGTGGAAGGATTTAAATATGGAGTGAATGGAATAAATTGAATATCAACAGAAAGAAAATCTATTTTGCTTGGCTACGAAGGTTAAAAGTAATCCTAATGATTTGAATAATTATATAAAATGTCTATACAATTGTATGGATTGCATAGGATAGGAAATAAATTAAATTCAAAAAATTAAGGAGGATGCATAATAGAGGTTACTATAGAATAAAATCATACATGTTCCTTATAAAACTATTGATAGTATGTAGATTACATCCCCTTAGTTATACAACATTTTGGAAAAATAATTCAAGTTTATGGAGGGGAGAACCAATTAGAAAAGAAAAATTTACTCACACTATGGTAGTAAATGAAATAATATGATAAAATTCTCAAATTTTTGATTCAATGTTCTAAGAGCAATGATTTCAATCAGTTAAACTTAATGTCTATTCAAGATCAAACATGGGCCTTAAATTATGTAATTGTGAAAAGAGATATTACCCTTAGATAAAAGGTATGTAAGGACATTGTTTGAACCATGAGAACCATGCCTTGGAAATTTTTAAATATGTCATGGTAATTGATGTGATTACCTCCTGATTTGGGTTGGTCAACATGCCAAATTTTGAGTCACTCCGTAAAGAAGATGCAAATAGATTTAAGGAGATTTTGAGGGGAAAATGTATTGAATTGATGATGAAAATATTAAGATAATAGGTTTTTTTAATGATAGAGTGATAAAGGTATAACCCATTGGAGCTTATTTTTATATCTTGTAAGTGGAGGATACAAGGTTTATGGCTTAAACTATCAAAATCTGCATGCCTTCCTTTCTTAATTATGACATTGTTAATAAGGAGTTTGAAGTCACTCACGTATTATTTGAAGAACTAAAGGTTAAAAATGGATATATATGGTCATTTACTAACTAGCATGAAACCAAATATAATTTTTGTAACATATACATAAGCTTTTGAATTTCTTAAATATATAGTCATGCATACTTCAGGTGGGCCTATCATGCTTCCATAAGGAACAACAGTGGACACTTTTTTTTAGTTATCACTCCATCATATTATTTTTTTAGCAGTGCTATATCATCACCCCTATAAATATAAATATGTATTTTCATGTTTTTTATAGGTTGAAATATTGGTTCCTAATTTATTTTTTGTGTTTATATTATATTTTAGTTATGGAATAATATTCTAGGTAGGCCTTTTTGTACATGCATACTTTGCATGGTTTGGATGCATAGTCCTATTTCTAAAATTTTATTTTAAGAAGTTGCTTAGAGGGTGAGACCTTCCCCTTCCCCAATAATATATATGTTTATATCATCCAAATCATAAAGGGAGGATAATTTTATCTCTTGACATTAATAGTATATTCAGTCCTATAGTTATTTTTGATGTGAATATCTACATTCTACACTGACCCTATTAATTTTGTAATAAGTTTTCTCATTTAAGCATATTATTATTATTATTATTATTATTTATGAGTTATATTTTAAATAAAATTATTAAAGTTTTATTATTTCTAATTTTAATGTCTTTTGTGTATTAATCAGAATTCACCTTTGTAGATCTGTAAACAAAATCTCTTGAAAATGACAACCTTTAATTGTAAGTTACTAAGTTTAATGTGTTTTTGTTTTTTGGATTCTTTATTGTTTCTAATTTTTGGTGTAAATCAAATTATATTAGATGTTGTTTCTCTGTTTCGTGTCTTCCTTTTGCCTTAACTTTCATTATTTTCATGTTTTTTTTCAAATTGTGTACACCTTAGGTTAGATCCCTCATATATCCACCCATCTAAATTATATTTATATTAATCCATGGTAAACCCATATTTGGAAAATAAATTGATTTGGTTTCCACTATTCCACCGCTAGATTAGTTATAAAAACCCAGTACCCTACAACTCATGCCTTGTAGTGAATACTTTCACCAATCCTAAAAAATCATAGGCTACCATGTAAGGTTTATGGGCTGTTCATAAAAACCACATAAACACAACCTTTTTTTTAAAAGTGACATGGAAACATGGTGGATTATGTATTTTTGGTTGATGTCATAAAAAAATAGACTGATTATTATAAGTTGAAAAGCATACATTATAAAGATGGGTTTTATCTATGGCAAAGATTGAATTAAGGGAATTGAGGTCACCATGCAATGGATTTAATTTTTTTTTATGTTGTATATTACCTATAATGATAAAAAATACCATGTTAGTGGTGCCTGTATTTATTGATATAATTAAGTCTAGTCTCATGATCACAGGGATTGGCTGCCTCTAAAAACTGGTGCATAAACACTTATGGAAAGTTTTTCTATGGATAAGATTTTAACTCATATTTCCTATGATTTATGAATGAGTTAAGTATCATTAATTTTATACTATTATTTTAATCAGATAAATACCAGGTAAGCATGTCCAAGCTTCCACACATAGTCCTACAATTATTATTAATCATAGGTCAATATGATAAGTAAAAAATAATATTATTTTTAATAAATTATATAGTTTCCTTCTATGATTTTTATTTATTTACATGTGTATTAAAAAATTAAATTTAAATTACATATATTGACTAAGAATTCATGTTTGACTTCCATTTCTTAGTCTAAAGTTAAACTCCATCCTTGAGTGGATGTCAGGAAGAACACCATATTCAACCATATTATGGCATAAATTAAATTAAATATAATTATGTATTTAATATAAAGTGTTATATTTAATTACATTTATACCTTCATGATCCTTTTTTTAATTGTATGTAGGCTAATCTTATGTTTGTAGGGGGATTTTGTGGATCTAGTTGCACACAAAGCAATGCCAAGTTTAATGGCCAAATGGGTGCTGATGAGAGGAAGGGTGATGACATGTAATAATGCAAAGGATACTATGACCACTCTTTTCCCTCTCTATTGTTATCTTAATTTGTGTTTTGAAGAAGTTATCTCATGTTTGAGGAATGTTAACTATATATGAACAAGTTTCATTGCTGTATGCATCCAATTTTATCCACTACTATTATCCACAAATATTTATTCAATGCCATCCTAGTTTTAGGGCACCTAAGATGGTTAAAATCCATAAAAGTACCCAAATTTATATTGATTACCCTACATAACATAGGTTTGTGTTCTCTCCATAACATATGGATGGGTACTCTCCAAATTTTATAGCACCCCATATAATTTAAAACCATTAGAATAATCACTTTCATACTAAGATCCCTCCATAAAATAGGGTTGGGTGCCCTCAATAAATAGGGTTCATATCACTCCAAATTATATAACACACAAGAAGGTTGGTATACACCCATGATTTCTAGATTATAGGGAACATGATATGATATAAGAAAATACATGTTTTCAAAGTGATTGTGAAAATATTGTGATTATGGTATTCTAATTTTATTTCCATTCCCTTGCATGGGATCATTATGAATGTGATTGAATTTTTCATCTTGATCTTCTCCATTGTATCTAAATATTCTTCTTTGAGACCTCTAAGTGTTTCAATGATGTTTCCTTATTATGTTAGACCTAAGGGAAGAAGGGGTCATATATTCCTCTCTATTTATAAGCCTATTTGACTCACAATGATTAACTTGAGAAATATTATTAATACTATTAGACCTATAATTATCCACACTTGAGCATATGCACCTTAGCATATGGTACTAAATACCATTTTCATATTTTTTTTATATTTTTTTTAGTGCCAACATAATTACTTTCCCTTTCTAAGATCATCGTACTGAATATAGAAATGTATAAGTTTGAACAAATAATTATTGTACTCTTTATCTTTAGATATAATGATTGTTAATTTTATTAATCATTTATTTAAATAATGAGGGAATGACCTGGCACTTGTATGGTAAAATATAGGTTTAATTATAATGGCTGTATTAACCTACTATATTTGAATCCCTAACTTTATGCACATGCCTACTATACTTAATTAATGTGATTTACAACTCTTTGAAGAAAAGGAAGTATTGTTTCCTAATTTACCATCACCATATTATTCTACACTTCCCATATTAATTTTTTTTTAATAGTATAACAAACTATCATTTGGATAAAGGACATGTAGCTCCCAAATTTAGGAAGTGTTGCTTTATGCTTCTCTACTAAAGGTATGTATTGGACACAAAAATTAATTATTTTAGATGATTTATACTTTCTTAGGGAAATGATGGATTGGATTTTATAAGAATAAAAAACCATTTGTTCTTAAAATGAATCCAAAAAAAACTTGATGCTTGGATTTGGCAATAAACCAAAAGGCCTGAACATAGGTACCCATGAACAATTATAAGTAACTCAATTGAGTTTCTTCTTTGGATGTTTTAGAAGCAATCCATCTTAAAGCTGATCTAAACAAAATTAAAATAAATATTTAATTATTGTTTTATTTATCATTGGGCTCAATGATTAACAATTTTTGTAAATTTTTTATTTAAATAATGAAGGAATGTCCTATTAGATTTAGTTTCAAATATTTGAATATTTCCTACTTTACCATCAACATCCTCTGCCATGTTTTTTTTGTCTAGTAATTTAACCTCAAATCAAAAATATTTTAATGGTATTTCTCAACTTCCTTTATTTTTGTGGAAAGAATTGGTAATCTAATTAACTTGTATTTGGAAGATATTTTTTTCAAAATAGAACTCTAAATGATATTTTCAATCAGATTCTAATTACCTGAATATGACAAATTAAACATCTAGTTAGTGATCATGATAAGCTTCCATCTGCTAATTACTTTAGATTGTAACATTATATAAAGGCTTTATTTGTTCTTAATGAAATTAAAATAAAGGGAGAAATAACTATTAATATTATGAGAACTAAACATTAACGACTAACCTTTGTCCCTGTTGGAGCCATTACCTAGTTTGTGCCCTCATTTATGATCTAACCAACCTGCATTGCATACAAATATACATGACACTTTTACATTATTAGAAATTTAAAATTTTATGTACTAGAGACATGCATGAATGACATTACATCAATATAATAATAGATTGCACATAGAATTTCTATCATAGGATAATTTTTGTTTGAATTTTAAAGGTTCTTTTAAATTAAACTAGGGGATATAATAGTAGTACATCAGGGAATTCAATTGTAGATTTGTCCATGAGTTTATACAAGATTGTATTATTATAATATAATGGAAAAAATGATAATAAAATGGATTCTTATAGTGTAAAATGCATTTAGTATTTTAATTATAAGATATTTTTTATCTGAATTTTGATGTTCTCTAAAATTAAACTAGTGTAACTAGCCCATGTTAAATGCAAGACAAATCAATAATAATGCCAAAAAACTATTATCACATTTTTTAATGGATTTTACAAGGATATAGTCATGATCTAAAACTTGAACTCTATGTTTCCATTATGTTTACAAAAGACATGTTGAAACTAATTCAAATGAGATTCTAATTTATATTTAACATTGAGCATAGATGGAGGGTTTTGTACATACATATTAGTGATAATACAAAGTGTAACTTGTACTCAGTCTTATTTGGACCCACTCAACACCACAAACCAAATTTCTATAGTAGTTTAGTGGTGTCATAACTAATCTTAAGAAATTTTGCTAGATAAAAATGTTTTCTTTACGATTAAATATTGAAGATATTAACATTTTCTATGAGGAGTTAGTTGATATTAACTTGGATGTGATGCCAAATAAACCATTGTTACAAATTTAATATTTGTTAAAAAATATTTATCCCTTATATATTACGTGTTAATTTTTTTTAAACTAACCTATTTAAATGGCAATACAACCTTTATTTAAAAAATTAATATTCATTTTTATTATCAAAATATTTTTTGATAAAAATATAAATACTTATAAAAATTTACCCAAACATAAATGTTTATCTTATAACACTTGTAAAATTTCATAATAATCCCATCATATTTCATAAAACAAAGGTTATATGTTTTCCAATTTATTTTCTTGGAACTTGACAAATAACTAACGCTTAAAAACATATTGTTATTCCCTGCCCAAGTAAGAATACTAATTATAATTATTCCCTGCATAATATTTATTATTTTTTTGAGTTTATATAGACATTTTATATGAAAATACATTTCTATTTTTTTATAGATAATTGAGGGATAAGGGTCCCTCACCATTATATAAAATGTTAAAATAATTAAAAATATACTCGTGACTTGGGAAGAACCTCGAGAGCTATAAATGTTAAAAAAATAGCCAACATGCTATCAAAGAGCAAATAGGAATAACTACAACACATTACAGGGAGTTACATTAACATCTAATCAGAATTAAGTAAGACTAAGCATTATGAATAACCATCCTAAAAAACAATGAAAAGGAGAACAAGATCAAACTATAAAAAACCTAAAGTGAAGTCAATCCATAAACATGGTAGTATTTGAATGCTTACCATCAAACATTTAGGTTTATTTATAGAGGGGATCCATGAAAGTGTCATCCTCATCCCAGGGTACTATGTGACAAACAAATCTAATAGCACACATGTTATATTAAAAATGATAATGCATTTCAACAAAGGTAGATAACTGAGTGTAATTCATATCCATTAAATTATGACTTGTGGTCATAAGACAAGTCAGTGGTGGTATGGGATGGCCCACCCCAAAAATTCATTTCAGGAGTTGGACCATAGCAAACACCCATAAATACTAACAAATTCCTAGGATGAGACAAGTTAGTGGTGACATGGGGTGGCCCACCCCAAAAATTCATTCTAAAATTTAAGATGTAGAAAGCACCCACAAATATTGATAAATTCCTAGGATTGTTGAGAGAGATGGTAAAGGAGCATGTAGAGCATTCACATACAACATTGGGACCATTCTATCAAAAGGATTAAAACATGTTTATATGTGACACATATACACAAAACATTTCCTTGAGCTCACAAAATATGGATAGGGGAACAATGCAATAAACTTCAAATAACGTGAGTGGTAACTTCTTCAGTCTCTTGGTTGGAAATAGTATAATTTATTGCTACCATTTGATCCTAAAGTGAGGCCTAATTAGCCTCTTAGTCACCACCTAGATAAATTCCTTATTATCCTTGATAAGGAGTATATTATTGATAACTAAAGAAGTAATTTTTGCATTAAAATTTACCCTATAAGGGATTCAAGTTATAGCAAACCCAAAATCTATTTAACCACTTCCAAGATAGATGCAGATTATAGCACAAATATTTTTTTCAACCTATCCTCCCTTAGAATTAGTTCAAATGGAATATGCCTCATCTCAATTAAGATAATTTTCTCTATTAGAAAGAAACACATGTGACAACCACAACTTCAATAATTACCAGATCAATTAAGTCAAATGACAAGTCTGAGGTAAAATAACATCACATCCCTCATTAATAAATCTACCTCACATTTCCTACCACACATGTAAATCACATGAAATGAATAAGAATAAATGAATGGGAGAAGAAACCTCCCCATCTAATAATAGATACAATGATGATTATAATGTATCCATGAATAATAAATTTATAAATAAATATTATTTAAAACTTAGGTCAAAATCTAGTTCAACTCTGATGCGTACAATATAAATATTGTGCCATAATCGAATATCAGGTGAAATTTACATTGATTTTATTTTCCTTCACAATATTAGACTTATTAATACATATAATTGATTATTCATGAAATCTTGTACAATACCAGAAAATTATGTGCAATTATGATAGAGCTATTGGTTGAAGCAGTAGGAATTTTTCATGATGTAACCTAGAAAGATATGACATTTATGTAGTGGCACATTTATAAATTCTTTAATCTAATAAATTAATAATTGTTTTCATGCTAAGGCATTGTAATAATAAATTCATTTCATTATTATTTTTTTATTGATTCTGAGTAGGCACCATATTTTTAGTAACAATGATCTAAACTATAACTTGGGGCATCACAATCAATGCTATATGCAAAGAGACCATGTAGCTTAGAATGATAAAAAATATGTAACCATGTAAGTGAGTTATAAAAAAGAGATAACAACTTAAAAATGGAATACAAAGTGTTTTACATAAATACATTTTGAATATTATACAACATTGGACAAGGAATCAAAAAAGTCTCTTAATCACTTCAAAATTGTTGAATCTTCCCCATGTATCTATGTTTTTGAAGCCAAATATAGATTCTCTTTTTTAAATAAATAGAAACATTTCCTTTTTTATAAATCCAAATGTATGTCAAGTGTTTCTAAACAAGTGCGTTAATACCTTGACAAATGAGTCACCATGAAAGAATATAATTCTTAGAACAATCTAAACATGGCAATTGTTTTGGGGATAAACTATAACAAATAAAAATAAAGGGATAAGACTATATTCTTTAACCAAGATAAAAACTAAATTTTAATACATATTAATATACTTTGAACTCAAATATATAAGCTCATTCTTTGAATTGTAGATTTTTAGGAATGTAGAACTCAAAGCATTATTAATGAAATAAATATAGAAAACACAACATAATAGAGACACATTTATTATGGTTCACCCAATATGGATTATGTCAACACAAAAATATCTAGTTAATCTCTTATTTAGTCCAACAAATGAAGGTAAAAACTTGTAATACATCCACTGCAATATCCTCTTCACTCACAAACAATGTGTTGTCATGATTATAATGTTTTCATATTAAATGAGGGTTAAATATTAGGGAAAAAATGTACCAACATAATTTATATCATTAGATCAATGACATTATAATGAATGGTTCATATTTACTATGAAATTACAATATTTTACACTTATTTTCACAAAATTTTGCTTTGGGGATGGATGGGGCATGGTGGGGGGGGGGGGGGGGGGGGGGGTGATTTTACCGTTAGATCTATGACCAACATAATTTATACCATCATATATATGACCCTAGTGGGTGGTCATGTCCCCTTCACACCCCCCTATCAGGAACTATGCATTCTAATAATATTGGGTCCACCATTCAACATAAATATATTATACATTTATAAGTATGAAATTATAAGAGATTGTAATGAAAAAAAATATGATACTAAAAATATGATGTATACAATGATGAAAAAAGAAAGGATTGAGTATGTGTGTTGGGTCAATTTATATGCAATGCATGCATGATCTTGTATAATGTGTCACAATAACATGACTAAAAT